>JAQIUS010000269.1:0-78852 GCA_028639655.1 Colletotrichum sp. SAR 10_66
CCCCACCCCCCCCCCCCCCCCCCCCCCCCCCCCCCCCCCCCCCCCCGCCCCGCGGCGGCGCCGCCCCGGGATATTGAAGACAGGTTCATTGTTGCCGAAGCTTTGGCGTTGTAGTGCATTTGGCGGCCCTGACCTGACCTACTAGTAAATGTGAATGTTTCATAGCGTAAGGTCAACTTCATTGGTTTATCATCTAGCCCGTATTCCATGTAACATGAGTCTTCTCCAAGAAAACAAGATAGTTATTGTGAAATTATTCCCTTAAATCCTTGACAACCGCATTGCTGGAGTGGTCAACGTCTGCAAAGTTTCTTGACGAACGAGCGGGTAAATTTGGAAGGTAATGGCTGAGGGGTCATGCCGAAGGCTGAAGGCCGATTCTGAGACTGGGGTAGTAACAGCCCATGGATGTAAATGATATGGTAGATAGTAATGCGGTATACAACAACTGAATGCTTGTCATTGAAATCCCTCTCCATAGTGCCACAGCATTATTTAGACTTTCTTTTTGGCAGCATTTATGACTGTTGGGTATCTCGGAGGGCAGGCGGTAGCTTCTCTATAATTTAAAGAGGTTGGGCATTTTCCCCCTTTAATCATCATGAATTATCTAGACTAAATTGTAGATTTTCTTCGGGTCAAGGACGGAAAGGCTAATCAACTAGTAATCAATCTACTGGTTCAGAATAGCATTTTAAATCTGCCATGTCAAGCATGTGTTACTATTTCTGTCCATGACTGCTCGCCGTCATATGAGATACCGAATATATCGGTACTGAAGATCGCGTTTCTGAATAGTGGTTTGTGAAACCACCTCTTGTTGACAACAAATATATCCATAAGCCAGTTAGAAAGTCGCGTTATTTTGATCATCTAAGAGCCAAGGAACCTTGTACCCACAGATCAGCTTGGTCTCGGGTGATACCTCGGTCAACTTGTTCACCAGATTGTCATCTACCTAGGATGCAGAACAAGTTGTTGCGGCGCAAACACCGTCTTCGTGCTTCTTACTGTACCCGAGCGCCGCTGACAAGCACAAGGGTAGTATTTGGCTGCAGCACGCATCAGGCACCGTTAGCCCATCTGCCTCGGATGATCACATCAAGAACGACAATTGACGTTTGTGCCATGAAATATCACACGTGGACTTGCTGTGGACGGGTATGCGGGCGGTGAGCCGCCCTGTCAAGGGCATAGAGCTACTGTCCTGGCACGACCAGGCGTGGCTTCAAGACGAGTCGACGGCAGCCTACCTTGCAGCTGGTAATGGAACCAGATCACCTCCGCCAATGACAAAAAAATACCCTAAGACTCGCCAGAGAACAAGTTCCCGGTTCTCGGGCTCATGAATGCACTGTTACCACTCTACCAGTAGCAGCTGGGTTAGCAAGCTACCTTTGCATCACCCCATCTGTTCATGCCACCAATGATCAGCCAGGCTCCTCAGCTACCGCCTTACAGGTACGATTACTTAGGAGGAGGGTTAGTCCCATTTTACTTTGAAAAACCTTACTGCTCGTGCATAACTTGCCATTTCATATTTTCATTTATCTGGCCTACGTCCTGCTGCGTCGTTGGAGTTGATACGATGCATTTCAAGTAGAGACACATGCCGATCGCCCTTCCTCAAGATCCACGACACACAACCTCACCGCACAGCATCATCCATCTCTTCCTCTTGCCCAAAGCCAAAGCCTCTTCAAAGTCTCTTAGACACCTCATATATTACCTTCACCAACTGAGCTAGACATTTTTGGGCATGTTTGTACCTCGGAACTCCTCAGAATGGTTCGCTCAATCGCGGTCATTGCGCCATTGCTGTGCTGCATGCGCACACCATGGGTCAATCCATCCCCATCTTTGTCGATGGAACCACTGCATACTACGTAAATACTTGTAATAGGGGCCAATCTAGCTGGGAGTAAGCATGCATGTCCGGCTTACCAAGTCAGACACCGCAGCAGTGTTGATTATGGGTTCAAACGTTATGGTAAATACAGGGTTGGCTCCCGTTATCCACCCTCGCCACCCATGCCGATGATAATTCTTCCCGTAAGCCTCGCAACACTAAGACAACATCTCGAGGCTAGATAAATTCGGCAATGTACAGCTTTGATAAAGCGTGCCGAGCGAGGCGATGCGATAAGGCGATTCGTATACTGAATGGGGGGGTCTTCCAGCAGAAACAGCAAATTGGGATAGACTGACGCGTTGAAACCCCCCGCATATATATTCTCTTCCGCTGCATGAGGATTCTTCATTGCCGTTCATAGAGATTCAAGACGCTTCACCGTGCTTGCCTCTCGTCGGTGTTTTGCCTTCACACGCAGCCGGAATGAAACTTGAACATCTCACCCAACAAGAAATGACCATCTCCTGCAGCGTACCCGGGGTTTTTACCGATGAAATATTGCTACTCGGGACTTCAAACAGCAAAGGTACGATGCCGCAACTCCAACTCTAAAACTTCAATGGCATGATGTAAGCTAAACAGGTCTGTTATGTACAGCTCCATTGAGGGTCCTCTGTCAATGGAGAGTCTCTCCACTTTCACCGCGCAGAGGTCAGACGTCCTACTTCTACACTGCTGACTTGTTCCTACGCCTACTACCAACCCCGGAAAGCGAGGTGCAAGCCGAAGCATGGCGCAATGTGTCAGATGCTGCCGGCACCGCGCTCGAGACTCTTATCTATAGCACATTAGGGGGGACGCAGTCGCTGGCCGACCAGACAAATGTGATAGCAAAAGTGATCTTGTGTCCTCGCAATGGGTACCTCTGCCGCAGTGACATTCTGGAGTTGAGGATGCGTCACTCTCTGTTTGTCGACAAGGTTGTCCCATTCTCTTCCTGGGGCCAGCAGTTGCAGGCCTTCGCAACACAAGACACAAGCTCGGTGTTGGACATCCTGCCATGCTCGCCGGGTGCCCTAGTGGTAAAGCATGACCAAGTGCCCGACGACGAAACTCTGATGAAGCTCCTGCAGGAGGACTTGGAGATGCGCCTCTCTTTCGACTGGGCTCTCCCGACCAAGCCCCCCGCGTATCGCGTCGGCGTCGTGGGCGGCCGCGGCATGTACAACGACGATGAGGGCATGTACGGCTCTCGAGGCTTCTTCGAGGCCGCCCACGCCCTCGGCGTATCGATGATCGTCATCGACGAGCCAGACCACTGGCTGGCGGACGCGAAGTACGCCTGGCTTCGGGAAGACTTCATCGCCATGGACATGTCCAAGCTGGGCGAGCTGCCGCGCAACATGGCGACCGCGCTCAAGCACCGCCACATCGACGGCATCGTCACGTTCACCGATGACTTTGTCATCGCGACGGCCGAGGTGGCCGAGATGATGGGCTTGCCGACTGAGCCGTCGAAAGCGATGAGGCAGGCGCACTACAAGCACGAGATGCGCGCGCTGGTCAATAAGACGAACATCCAAGCCGTGCATCTCGACAGCGCAGCGCAGCTGGACGACGACGACGACGCCGCCCTCGCCGCAACCCTACATTCGCTTCGATACCCGCTGATCGTCAAGCCGTCGCGTGGCTTGTTGTCACGAGGCGTGCAGAAGGTGGCGGACGCGCCGAGCATGCGCCGGGCGGTATGCTCGCTGGCACAGGACGGGTTGGCCGAGCACGGCATCCTGATAGAGACGTATGTGGACGGGCCGGAGCTGGACGCCAACTTCGTGCTGCGCGACGGCCGCGTGCTGTTCCTCGAGGTGACGGACAACATGCCGTGCCTCGGCGACGCAAGCAGCGCACCTCTGACCGACAACTTCATGGAGACGGTACAGATCTCCAGCAGTGCCCTGCCACACACCGAGAAAGACGTTATCCGCGCTTCTCTCCACGACAGTCTACTGCGCCTGGGCTTCCGCTCCGGCGTGTTCCACGTCGAGGCCCGCATGGCGCACTCGGCGATGCATTACCGCCCACACCGGAGCGGCGTCGTCGACCTCGCCCCCCGCGCCACATCCCTGGCCTCTTCCTCGTCCTCCTCGTCCCCTGCTTCGCCTCCTGACGTCTTCCTCATCGAGGTCAATGCCCGCGAGCCCGGCACCGCAGGCACATGGGCGACGCTGTACACGTACGGGGTGGATCTGGGGTCGCTTCAGTTGCTTCGCGCGCTGGGGGAGCGGGAAGGGGATCGGTTCGCGGCACTTGCGGCGCCGTTCGCGTTCCCGGAGGACTTCGTTGCTGGCGGCGGCGGCGGCGCGCAGTACTGGACGGCGCACTGCATAGTGCCTATCCACCGGGACGACCTGTATGTTCCCGGCGACTTGGTGTCGCGCGTGTGCGCGGCGCTGCCTGACGTTGCGCCCTACGTGTCGCGCGCCGAGCTGTACGTCCCTGCCGGCACCAGGGTCTCGCCAACGGCTGGGAGCGGCTGGATGGCCTATTTCCTTCTGTTCTCGCGCGAGAGCCGCGAGCATCTGCTGCTCATGTATCAGCGGGTGACTGACGTGTCGAAGAGGGTGCTGGATCAAGTCAGTGGTTATTGCGACGCAGGAGTGACGTTTAAGGATGCTCGCCCGTTTCTCTAGATGCTCTGACTTTATTGCCTTGTTTACGAGTATTTATTGGACGGGGAGTCATGTGGGCGTAAATGACGATGGACGGCCCAGTTGAAAAATCATCATGGCCGTGGCTTTCATCAAATGTTGTCACAACGCTAGATTTGCTACCCCCTCAGCTGTCAGAGAATTAGCCTTCGGCATTATTTCTCTACAATAGCCACCTTGAAGGAAGCTGTCCCAAATCTATAGCTACAAGATGTTTCTCTACTACTGCTACTGGCTGTGTGTTGATGTCTCAGAAAGTGAGAGATATAGCTAGCCAGTCTGTGGCCTCACATGGGCGTCTCACCCCATGTCTTCCCGTACCTCTAGTACTTCCACATACGGGTCCAAGCCAGTCTAGCCCGCATCTGACCGGAAACCAGCGAAGTACGATGAAGTAGGACTGCCGTCAATAGAGACTTATCCCAAGATATTCCAACTTCGATGTCACGACAGTAATCACGTAGAAAGTGGAGCGCCTGATTACGTCCATGCATGCCACGTAAGCAAGGTCAGCATTGGCGGTTCGCGATGTAATACAGAAACCATCTCAAAGTAAGATGTCATTCATGGCTCCTGAACTATCCTTGCGAGCGTAGTAATGCTCTCTACCCATCCTCCATCATGGAAATTCGAGACAGCACAGCAGCAGGTTATATCCAGGCAGCTTGGTATAGTCATATGTACCTTACAATTCTCTACCACTCAAGGTCTCTCTTGTTAAACCACAATAACATACCCGCCTAGTGGTCTGTGTTTATTAACTAGCCAAAGATGCAGACCAACGGCGCGTCCCATGATCCTGAACCCAAGCCGCTGGGCGCCACCGTTGTCGACCTCTTCGACGCCTGGGCCGCGCGGGATCCCGAAAGGCTCGCCGCCGAGTGGCAAGGGGAGCAGCTCACGTATGCCGAGCTGCGGGCAAGCTCGCTGCACGTCAGCCGGGCGCTGCTCTCGGCCGGCGTGCGGCCCCGGGACCGCGTCCCGCTCCTAACCGAAATGTCGCTCGCCATGCTGCCCACTGTCATTGGCATCCTGCGCGTCGGCGCCTGCTACGTGCCCATCGACGTCGTGGCCTGGAGCAGCGCCCGCATCGAGTCCATCCTTGCCGAGATCCGCCCCTCCGTCGCCGTCGTCACAAGCCCGTGTCCCAGCGTTGTGCTTCCGCCAGTCACCGTCAACTTCCAGAAGGCGTGGCTGCATGCACCATTCGTTGACGACGACGACCATATTAGTGTTGACGCACGCCTGAACGACATAAGGAATGCGATCCTTGAAGATGACCTCGCGTGGATTGTCTTCACGTCCGGCACAACGGGCAAGCCCAAGGGCGTCATGATCTATCACCGCGGCATCTACGCCGTCTCGAAGGTCAAGATGGGTGACGAGCTTGTAGAAGCTGCGGAGCAGGGAGGGGGCCGCTGTCTCCTGGCTTATTCCATTGCGTTTGATGGCAGGTTCCCGTGTCTCCCCCACCATGATCGAGTGACTGACTGCTGACAATGGTTGTGTTCCAATCATCAGGTTGCGCCGGGGTCGTTTGGATAACTCTGGCAAAGGGCGGCAGCCTTGTCATGGCCTCGCCGTCCAACTTCCCCGAGGTCTCCTCAACCTGCGCGTTGTTGAGCATGACGCCGTCGATGCTGGC
This sequence comes from Colletotrichum sp. SAR 10_66, assembly GCA_028639655.1. Lineage (NCBI taxonomy): Eukaryota > Fungi > Ascomycota > Sordariomycetes > Glomerellales > Glomerellaceae > Colletotrichum > Colletotrichum sp. SAR 10_66. The sequence goes on from JAQIUS010000269.1 coordinate 6,206, forward strand.
GACCATGGATCCCGCCGGGCCCTACGACTGCGTCCGCCACATATTTCTGGGCGGCGAGGCGCCAGCCTTGGACGTCGTCCGCCAATGGATCACTCCCAGCCGCAAGGTGATGACCACCTACGGTCCGTCGGAAACGACCGTCACCATCAGCTTCGGAGAGCTCAAGCCAGACGAGGAGCCGCCGTTCGGCGAGCTGATCCCAGGCGTTGAAGTGGTGTTGGTCGACGAGGACCTGAAGGAGTGCGACGAGGGCGAGGTCCTGATCGCCGGGCCTGGGCTCGCTGCTGGGTATCTCAACAACCCACAACTTACTGCGCAGAAGTTTATCCAGTGGAACGGCAAGCGGTTCTACCGGACGGGCGACCTGGCCCGCAGGACGGCGGGTGGACAGCTCGTATGGGCGGGCCGGTCCGACTCCCTGGTCAAGAATCGAGGCTTTCTGATCAACCTCGACACCGAGGTCGAGGCGTCGCTGCGGTCGTACGACCCAGTCTTGTTTGCCGTGGCATTCATGTGGCGCGGCCGACTGGTTGGGTGCGTCCAGCCTGCAACGGTCGACGTCGACGCCCTACGCCAGTTCATGAAGGACCGCAATGATCCTTTCGTGATCCCCGACATCCTCTTGGCCATGGACGGGTTTCCCTTGCGGCCGAACGGGAAAACGGACCGAGACGCCCTCAAACTCGAGCTAGATACTCGAAGTGAGGCAGGACAGGGCGAACTGGATCAAGGGAGCCCAGCCTCGATCTACGACATTCTATGCTCGGCGTACTCCACTGTGTTGCAAATACCTTTTCAGCAGGTTAACAAAGATTCCTCATTTACAGCACAAGGAGGAAACTCCCTAGCAGCAATCAGGCTCGCCAGCTTCCTCAAGAAGCATGAGTACCCGGTCTCCGTCATTCAGATTCTGAGACTGGACACAATAAGCCGGTTGGAGGAGTACCTGCAGGGCATGTCGCCGTCGGGTAGACGGGAGAACGGCGGTCATGACGACGACCTGGACTCCTATTCAGATGCGGTACCCGTGACTGACGTGCAGAAGCTGTTCCTCAACCGCTCCGTGGACAATCCCAAGTTCTGCGCCCTCGTCGGCGTGAGCAAGTACGTCGGGAACCCTGCAAAGACACCATCCGCCCAGCAGCTCCACGATGCCTGCGTCAAGGTCTGGTCCGCGCACAGCATCTTCAACACGCGCTTCGACCTGGCGAACTTGACCATGTCGGACCTGGGACGAGTGAATATGGAGTGGCGCGAGGTGAGCGTGGACGATGCCGGGTTCGAAGACGCCTGCGCCGAAGCCGAGGCGCAGGCATGGCGAGACCTGGACGAGGTCAAGCCGTCGGACAACGAGATGCCCTACTGCAGCATCATCTGCGTGTCGGTGCCTGGGCCTAAGGCCCGCATCGCTTTCGTCAGCCGCACGCATCACGTCCTCGTCGACGTCTTCTCGTCCGCCATCCTCTCGCGCGACGCCGAGCTCGTCCTCGCCGGCCAGGACCTGCCCCCGCGCCCGTGTTTCCGCGCCTTTGCGCGCTTCTTGCAGAAGCACAAGCAGGCCAACATCGACAAGGCGATCCGCACCTTCAGCGACATCGTGAACAACACGCCCGCGTCCTCCGTCTTCCAGCCGCCGCGCCCTTTGAACCCGCCCCCGGCCGACGCCTTCGACCTCGTGCGCCTCACGTCGCCCGTCTCGGTGCGCAAGTCGGTCCTCGACGCCACCGCCCGCCGCCTCGGAATCACCACCAGCACCATGATCTACGCGGCGTGGGCGCTGTTCCTCCGCAGCGTGACGGGGTGGGACCGCGTCGGCTTCTCCATCAGCCTGGCGGGGCGCACGTTGCCGTGGCCCGGCGGCACGGAGTCCCTCGTCGGCCCGCTGCTCGGCACCGCGCCGTTCGGCGCCCAGATCCCCGGCGACGGCGCAGCCCGCGTGCGCGAGTGGCTCGTCGACGCCGTGCACAAGACGACGCTGGACGTGCTCGAGTTCGACGGGCTGCCGAACGCCCTGCCGACTGCGTTGACGACGGACCGCCGCACCGTCACCACCATTGTGCTGTCCTTCCTCGACGTGCCGCAGCTGTCTTCCAACTGGTCATACAGCGACAAGCAGCGCCATAACTACTTGCTCAACTGGTCAATCTTCCAGGACGGCGCTGACGGCGTGAGTACCGTGTTCGAGGTCCAGTCTCGACAGATCGATCTCGGCTGGGCAGAGCGGGTACGCCATATACCCGGGCAGATGCTAAGTGCGTTGTGCGAGACTACGGAAGCGACTTTGGTCGCCGATTTGCTGAAGCAAAGTGCGATGGCGGTAACGGAGGCGGGTGTTTAGAAGCTGCTCTGCGCGGCGATAAGAACATTGTGAACCCTGCGGTGGTCTGAAACTCAGGCGGCAGGCCCTTTGGGACAATATTCTTGTAGTAATACACTCACGTTGTCTGGACCGAAAACGCGGTTGTCCCGGCGCAGGCTTCCACTTCCACCAGAATATGTATCAGGACTCGACGCTTTCTATCTTCCATCGCCAGGCTCTGCATGTGGCTCGCGAATCATTGTAAACAGTCTAATAGCGTCGCCTTCGTCGTCGCAAATCATCTCCTTCTGGAACTTGAACCCCCATCGCCCATATATAGCCATGTTGGGGACGTCTTTACTCGACTCAAGATAGCACTTCATATCTTCAGCATCCGCTTGATCTGTCACCATTTTCATCATCTTGGCGCCGACGCCTTTTCCCTGGGCCTCAGGAAGTACAACCATGATGTTGAGAAAATAGTAACCCCTGGGGTCCGTCCAAAGTTCTTTTTGGGCCTTTGCCTGAGCCTCTTTCCAAATGTAGTACCTCTGCGAGTGGATGGAGGTGTAAGCGATGCTGAAACTCGGCGAAGGATTGTATGGCATCTCACCTTAACATTCAAACCACCGCGTCCGTACCACATATTGTAGTTCACTTGTCCGAACCACAGACGCCATCCCTCGAGCCAATCGTTCCACGTTGATGGAGCATCGGCTGGCTGAGGTGGTAGCCACATTGCCACACCAAGTACTCTGTCATTCCCTTCCTCTTTAGCTACGTGGAAGATGCCATTGCGCATCCCCCATCGCATGCGAAGGGCTAGTGACTGGTAATTCCTCTCCTGGCTGAACTATTGATGACAGAATATCAGTGAGAGGCTCCGGATCATTGACAGTTCCTCTGGTGCTACCTACCTTGGACTGGTCGTAGACCCACGTATTGTATGGATCGCCTGCAAAAGCTTGTCTGCATGGTCTCGTTAGTCCACTTGCCGTATGTGATTTGTATTGTTTCAGTCTCACTCACTGAACTGCCTGGACAGCACCAGGTATATCTTCCTCAGTAAGGGTGGTGACGTGGATCGCCATGATGAATGATGAGTGAGGGCCCGGGAGCGGCGCAAATTCTGGACACCGCGCGGTAGGATGAGATATCAGAGATCAGATTGACAGTAGTATTCTCTTTGACAGGTCGCGTGACCGAGAGGAGCGGTTGACTATTATTCACAGCAAAAACTGCTTCCAGGCTAGCTCGAACGCGGGGTTGACGCCGTTTGGCTTCGGAAAGGCCCTGCGGGGTCGAGATAAGATCGCACAGAATTGCCCTGCAGGGTTAGCGGGAGGAGATAAGTGATGATAAACCCCGCCATCGGCGACAGTCCAGCGCCACCACGCGTGGCATTCACTCCTACTGATTGCGATAACTAGTTGATCAACGACATCTGATCAACTTTACATGAGTGACTACTACTGGGACTGAACAATTACTACAGTTGCGACAGCCGAGATCCGAACGCGAAATATTGATGATTAAGAGCTGAAGAGCGGCAATTGTCCAATCGCATCTAGAAGCTGTCACTGCGCCAGTGCGGTGGCGCAAGAAGCCTCAACACGACGACGATGGTAGGGATACCCTCCGTGGAGATGGACAGGTGCTTGAAGCAAAAATCGGACGGATTCGAAACCTTCATCACGTTGACAGGTTCGTATGCGGCCGCAGCTTATTCGACAGCTAGGCCGCCCTTCTTATTTTTAACCCCGCGGTCACTCCGAAGGGACCTCGAAAGTCAGCCGCGGCCTCCAAATGACGCTGGCAAACTTTGGCGCATTGGTGTTATTGACCATGTCAAAAGGTATCTGGTATTGAGCGGCGTGGAAGTGTAGCTCAGAATCTTACAGGTGCAGATGAGGCTCCTTTTTGAGATGCGATCGTTTGCCGATCGGATGATCACGCGGGAGATGAAATTACGGATGAGTGTTTGCGTGTTGTGAATAGCACCACGGGACGACGCAAACAAAACCGGAAGATTCACCCGCTTAATTCGGTGATACTAATTACGAGCCGAGCCGTTGGGGGAAATTGCGGCTTAATTGAGGCGGATTGTGGGTATGAAAAAGAAACGAAGGTGTTTCTGACCAGAGCACGCTTGTGTAGAGGACCACGGCCGAAAGAATACTGTTGGTGATGGATGAAAAGGGGAAAAGGCACGAAGAGGCAATTGTCGAACATGGATCAGGCATAGTTCGGATGAAGAGGGCACACGTGAATCGTCAGTTGCGATTGGTCTTGCTATATCCGTACGTGGTGTACTATGTAATTCTTCGGACTGTTATCGAATCAAGTTGATGGTCAGATTGATTAGTACAAGGCTTAGTGGCGTTTCGCAGTCAGATGGTTGCCGGGCTGTGTTGTGTGAGAAGAGCGTATCGTCATTGTCCGATGTGTCTGCTGGTGGTGGGCGGAAACTCTGAATCCCGAATGACCGCAGCGCAGGCGTCAATTAGTGCGCGGTTGAGGCGGCTTGCTGCCACACTCCATGTTGCCTCTCCCGTCGTCCGAATTGCGACGGTATTTCTGGAGACTCGTTCAACACGTTGCAGCGACGCGTTCTTCAGCTCAATGCGAAAGTTTATCTAAAGCAACAGAGCAGAGGGCCAGACTTTCAGGGTCGAATCAGGTCAGATGGCGAGACTGCGACCACAGAACACAACCACGCGTTCCGTCAGCCGTGGGCCGTGGGGGCGCTGGGGGGAGCAGCAGCAGCATTTTATGGGCCTTTCCCCCCAATATAAAAAAAGCTGGGAATTTCAGGTTTATTGCGTGTCGATCACTGCCGCGGGAGGATCGGAGCAGCCATGATGCAACCGATTCAGGGGCGCCCTTGCTCTCCCCGTTGAACTGTGGAAACTGGACAGACTGCCCGTACTGCACCTGGTAACTGGACACTCACTGGACACTGGTCACACTCAACTGGACGTTGCCTCAGGTAAAAGAGTGGAGAGGCGGCGGCAAGTGTGAGCCCCTGACTTGTTGCATTGCACAGCACAGCTCACACAGCATTGATGAGGAGCACTGCGAAGTGTCCTTTTTAAGACTCGAACTGCACGTCGCAGATCCCGTTCGTCCTGTCTCATCATCCCAATTGTCACTCGTCGCGTCGTCTCAATCCCCCCCCCGGCCGTCATCTCAACTCGCCCAAACTCTCTTTTTTTCACGGCCAGGCCAGGCGATTGACTCAAATACACTCACTCACTCACTCACTCACGCACATTTAATTGCACTCGCATGCCCCCGCGAGTGCACTCACCCGCCCGAGCAAGACCGCTCTACCAGACGCCATCATCATGATCAACAACGTCTGGGACAAGTCTGCGCGGGCGCACAGGGGCCGCGAGCAGGAGACGGAGCTCCTCCCGAGGACCGAGCAGGATGGCCGCGACTGGCGCGAGGGTGACGACGAGAAGCAGCAAAAGGCCCAGGGCGCGGACTCGAGGAGGAACAGGGACAAGATCAGGTCCCTCGACGGTCTCCGCGGCATCGCCTGTCTAATCGTCTTCAACTACCACTTTTTCTGGCCATGGACCCCCTTCATCATGCTGGGAAACGGCGCATTTCCCCCGGGAGCTCCTGAGCCGTACGTTGGTTGGCACCAATTGCCCATCATCTGCTTGCTGCATCGCGGCCGCCCCATGGTCGCCATCTTCTTCGCCATTTCCGGTTTTGTGCTCTGCAGGCACATCTTGAGAGCCATCCACGAACGACGTGTCGAGGCCGCCTACAAGAGCCTCGCATCGTCCGTCCTGAGGCGCGTGTTCCGTCTCTACATCCCGCCCACCATCAGCATGGCCTTGGTAGCCTTGCTGGCTCAGATGGGCGCCTTCAAGTCCGAGAACGCCATCTTCAAGGGGCCTGATTCGGCCTACATCAACGGCACCGTTACCTTCGCCCACCCTCAGCTCGGCGAGTCCTGCATCAACGGAACCGTTGCCGCCGCCGGCCCCAAGAGTGTCGCCAAATACCTCCACCTCCAAACCCCGCTTACCCTGGGTAACCTAACCAATTTGACCGCATCATCAGACCAGCTCTGCTTGAACAAGACGTCTCAGCTCTTCATGCCAGCCATGCTCTACAGCTTCGTCGACAGTCTGGAGGTGGACCTCAAGCCCGAGAACAAGTCAGCAAACGCCACTCTCAAGCAAATGGAATCCACCAAGCCGCGGCCCCGCGAGGAGAAGACCGGGGGTGGACACCTGGAGAAGATCTGGGGGAAGCACAGGTCATCCACCCAGGAGCAGGCCGAGAAGGACATGGCCGAGGCCGCAAAGGCCAAGAACCTCACCACCACCCACAACATCACCTGGGTCCAGATGGGCGGCTCATGGGAGGAGCACCCCATCATCCACGACAACATGACGTACGCCATCAAGAACTTTACCAGAGTCTACGCGGAGTGGGCGAACCCTTTCAACTTTGGCCACTACCACACCCGCTACGACCCTCACACCTTCACCATCCCCATGGAGCTCCGCGGCTCCATGTTCATCTACCTATTCCTGCTCGGCACGGCGGCCATCAAGGCGAAGTGGAGGATGGGCATCGGCAGCTTCCTCTCCGTCTACAGCTTGATCTTCGGGCGCTGGGACATGGCTGCCTTCATGGGTGGAATGGTTTTCTCCGAGATCGACATCCGACGTACGTCTGATACCCACGACGGCTCGCTCGGGTACCCCGGCAAGAGCGACCCCCGAGGCCGCCGAGCAACCCTCCTGCAGAGAGTCATCTCCGCAACAGCAACCCGTTGGATCACCATGTTCGTGGCACTCTACTTCCTTTCCTATCCCGACGCCTCGGCCGAATGGACCCCAGGTTTCGTTCTCCTTTCCTCTCTTGTGCCCCGCTACTACATCCCCCTATCCGGCTGGATGTTCTACCAGTCCATGGGAGCAATCCTCCTACTCCCCTGCATCCTGCGCAGCCCCGTCCTCGTCCGCCTTCTGGAGGGACAGGTGGCGCAGTACCTCGGCAGGATCAGCTTCTCGCTGTACCTTGTCCACGGCCCCGTCCTGCACAGTCTGGGCTTCTGGCTCATGCCGAGGCTCTTCGAGAACTTTGGCCGCGCACAGGGCTACGTCCTTGGCTGGATCATCTTGATGAGTGTAACATTATACTTGACGAACTTATGGAACAAGAAGATTGACGGCTGGAGCACGACCGTCGGCAGGAGGGTAGAGAAGGCGCTGATCGACTCAGCGTAGGCGTTGAAAACTGTCAGAGGCATCGTTGCTCTAGATAGAAATTGATTTGGCGTTTCGGATTCACACTTGGGGCCTTTGGCTGGTGCTACGAACGACAGTGACTGTCTCTGGTTTTGAATGTATGACATTAGTAGAACGTTGACTAAACATTTACATGAAGTCTCGAATTTTCACAATACCACTCACGCCCTGGCAGACACCGTCAACAGCACACAAATCCACACCCAGCCCGACTAGACATTTGCGGAGTTTCCTAGCTGACGGGATAGCAAAATCCAGTCCCCGCACGACGTAGCATTAGAAATAAGCCGCGTCTTCAAGTCAACGCGGAGAATATCATTCCCGGTGAACGAAACTGGCGTTCCTGCCGGCACGGTACTAGAATTAAAGTCAGATCGCCTCCAGCCACAGAAATCAGCTCAGTCAAAACATACGAATTATATCCTGTGGTAACGGCGCTATACTGCCAATTGTACGCAATCTGGTCGCACGAGTGCAGCAGGAACGTCAGCGTCTGCGTGCTGTTCGTCGTGGTCGCGTTCTGCGGCGTTATGATGACGTCCCAGAGCTGGTCGATGTTCAGCGTCGGCGGCCCGAAGGTGTCGTCGTAGCTCGTGACGTTTTCCGCGACGACGGCGGCGAGTTGGCTCTTGGTCGAGGTGAGCGGGGTGTCGAAGATGGCGAGCCAGCGGCGCGCGATGTCCCAGGCCTCGTCTTCGCAGAGGCAGGAGAGTTGAACTTTGGAGTGGGAGGAGGGGAGGGAGGGTGAGTTTGTTGTTGTTGTCATTGTCCTGCCGTGCGCTGTTGCCGCGAAGGCGGCGAGGGGTAGTGAGAGGAGGGTCGATGGACGCATTTTGGGTGAGGGAGATGGTGAGGAGAGGGGGATGTGATTCAGGGTTTCTTGATGCCAAGTGAGTGATGGGGCCTATTTGAATGAACGGATGCTTTATTTGCTAAACTGGTTGTCGTCCGATACGAGGTTCTCCAATCGCTTATATGGCGCACTTTTCAGAATTTATTTGAATGCAGACTGCTGCGAGGGACAACGTGTAGAGCATGCAAGTGATTGGAACGATGGCTGGCCTGGCGACGGACTTGACGTGGAAGTCGTGAGGAATGTGGCGTTTCTACATGACACTGAAGAAGCGGCATCTCAGCACGCCACCATGGCAGCCACAACTGGACATCGAATCACTCTAAATCATTCTGATTTCGTGCGAGAACCTAGAGCAGCCTCGGGGAAACGCCAAAGATCCAGATGGACTGGGTTTGCTACGTCGCTCCGAGAGTTGTTGTTCGTCGTGGGTATGATTGAATCAGGTACTTAAGTTCTTAGTACGTATGCTATGAATTTAGTGTGCGATGAGCCTAATCTCAAATGCAGCCAAGAGTTAATATATGGTGCTAGTTTCATGGCTGTACATGTCTTTTGCCTACGTGCCTACCTTAAGGTGCTGTGAGGCGAAGTGCAAACCTCGCGTTTGCGTCGGAATCCTTAATTAGACGTCTTGTGTTACATATGCTTTCCCTTGTATTATTTTTTGTGAACCCAAATTCGTTCACCAGAGAACAGGACAATCAGATCCAAGAGCTGTCACATTTGCCGTCGTATAAAGTCCTGGGAATGATGGCGTTCCCCCATTCACACCATTATCCCACTATTTAGCTAACCCCGGCAAACATGAGCATAGCTACAACCGGGCTATTGAATCAATCTGATAAATAGAGCTAAGCACCGAAGAATGGGTCCAGAGGAGCCGGATCTGGATGGGGATGTTCCCCATAGACGTCCATTGCAGCTTCACGTAAAAATGCCACAACACCCCAACGACTGTGATCTGAAGCGGCTTCCATGATTCGAAATGAAGCCTGAGCCTTTGAAATACTCGCACCAGCCTCGACTAATCGCTTGACCACGTCGAGATGGCCGAATGAGCATGCGCTAGAAAGAGCGCGTTGAAGATTGCGATCATGTTTGTCGGTATCGGAGTTTGCAGCCCCGATGAGCATCTGAACAATGCTGAGATGGCCCTTTCTGGAAGCTGCATCAAGTGCCTCCCCATCTTTGGTGTCTGCCTTGAGGCCTAGCAACACTTGAACAATTTCTTGGTGTCCCTTCAAGCTTGCAGCACACAACGGCGATCCGAATTGTCCTCTGGATTCGATGCTCAGTCCCTTTTGGATACAGAAAGCAACCATAGAAGAGTGCCCATGTAAAGCAGCAGTGGCGATAGAATCTGAAGGCAATAGCTCGATCGAAGCAGGATTATCCTTGAGAAATCTTTGTAGTTGACGTACCTGGCCACGCTGGACCATGCTGCTCAATTGCCTGGCCGTAGACTGCGCCTGATCTCTCCGCATTGTCTGGAGAAGATTTACCACGTCTATGAAACCCGAATGACCCGCAATGGCGATAGTTGAGTTCATGCGCTCTTGGTCGAGCTTGAGGATTGGGGCGTCGTGCTCAACTATCACCCGAGCAACAGCCTCATTGCCACCTTTAACTGCGGCATCCAATGCGTCGCTGAAAACTGTTTCGCTGCATTGCGTTTGTGCCCCGTTTTCCATTAGTTTCGCTGCTACTTGAGCGTGACCATGGAAACATGCGGCGTGCAATGGACTTCCGTACCGTCCGCACTTCGCATCGGCGTTGGCCCCCTTACCGATTAAGAAGCTGACGATACTCATATGTCCAAACACAGAAGCTATGTATAAGCCCGTATGGCCTCGTTTGTTCGGCTGGTTCCAATCAAATCGGGGCGTGTCCATGTGCACCATGAGACTGTGTAGGTTGAAAGCGCATGCCAAGAAAAGCGGAGTGGAGGAAGAACTCTCCAGCGCGTAGAAGTCTCTCCTCAGAGGGTCTTCTCTTGGCAGGTCTAATGACCAATCATAAGCATCTTGCAACCAAAATTGGAAGGCTATCGTAGGCTCTTTGTCGTCATCCAAAACGAAGCCAAATACCTGGTCAGACAACTCGCGGGAGGCCACTGAGGCTATATCCCGGTAATGAAGCGCCCAGTAAAGTGTAGCGTATCTTTGAAATTCGGCTTCAGGCTGGGGAAGCGTGCCTCGGTCGCCCGATGTTTCTTGGACTCTCATATGCAAGCATCTGGTAATTATTCTTGCGTGGCAAATCAGAAGATCAAATTCTGGCCTTGAGAGAAGAAACTCCCGGATGGTCGAGTGAGCGAATGTTGCCTGCTCCGTAGTATCATCAACCATGATAAGATTGCGACAGATCCTTAGGAGTGATGACTGGTCAATGTTGTTGCATAGCATCTCCTTAGATGAAACGGCGAGGAGTAAAGCGCCAATATGGCCTTTGCTAGGAACGCAAGCACTAGAGCATAAAGCCTTTTCAGAGACGCCCGAAGCTCTTCGCTAGCAGATGTTCTACGTAGCGCGTAGACAGTCTCGGAAATCGTGTGCCACGTAATAAGTCGAGATATGAACTCGAGGTTTTCGGTCAAGGCCCTGAACATTTCGACATCGTTTACAGCGATCTGTAGTAAGAATCGTACAGCAGCCCAAGGAAGTGCCGCATGCGTTGGATCGTATTGCACCGCTGTGTCAGCGACGGCCTTGAAGCAGTCGACCCACTTGATAATGTTTTCCAACACGTCGCGAACAGCGACTTTCCCACCGCCTGGCTTGTTAATTTTCCATCCTTCATCGATAGTTCTTTGCCTTATCGTCTGGGCTTTTTCCAAAACCTGTTCCAGAATATCGACACTAGGCTTTTGCAGACTACTGAGACTTGCTTTGGTGTTAGCATCCAGCAGTGTGCAGGCTTCGTCCCAAAGGCTTTGGACACTGCCTGATGGGATCGACGTGCCCATAGTTAATTCATGATGTGAAGCAAAGAATGGTTCGACAGTCGGAACGCTAGCGTTGTGGAGAGACCTACGACAGGCCCCGATTTAAAGGAGGTGGGCTTTTTCCAATCCCGACCGTCTCGGCGCATGTTCCAGGGGAAGACTGCGCCATGGCACATCGAACCAATCGGACCAAAACAGATGGAAGGCACTGCCACCTGTCAAGATAGCATTGAGCTCTGAATGAATGAATTTTATCCAATCGTTGGGTCCGGCTGCTCATGCTGCCATCAGCCCATCAGGTCCTGAGAATGATGTTCATTGGACAAGAATGCTAAGTGTTCTGGCATGTTGCGGGCCGCTGAGATACCGATTAAACACAACGTATGGTATCTTTTATCAAATGTCGACACACTCTCACACCTGTTTCTGACCGCAGCTCCCTCCGCCTCAATATGACCCCATCTGAGTCCTGAATCACCTCCTCGCCTATTTTGTGAAGAATTCGTTTGTGAATTTTTATATAACTAGGGATATATAAGAGGTCCCCCTTACTCTAACTACTCCCTATATATTTAATTACTTTTATTAACTACTACTCTATTAAGCTATAGTACTACTTTAAATTCTACTAATAAGTTCTCTTATTTTAAATAGTTTAATTAGTTTATTTTATAATATTAGTTATTAGTTATTTTATTATTTTTAAATATTTTAATAATATTTTTAAACTTATTAAATATATTTAAAAAAATAAATTATTATAACTATATTATTAGAGGATAATATATATTAATAAGTAATAGAAGAATAATACTTCTTTAAATTTATTATAGTTCTAAGAAAAAAAGTGTTTATTTTAAAATTTATAGATATTATACTTTTTTTCTTTAATAAGTAAAATAAAGTTATTATTACTTTTAAAATAGTAGTTATAGAAGTAGTAAATATAGTATTATTTTAGTATTTTAGTATAATAAGTTATAGTAGTATAATAGAAGGGGGCAGAAAACTTAGAACTTTTAGCAATTTTAACTAGAAAGTAAGGGGCTAGATAGGCGTTTTTATAGGCGTTAAGTATTATTATAAGAGGAAAAGAGTTATATAAGTAAATAGAGGCTTAGTTAGCCTATAATAAAAAAAACAAAACAGATAAGTAAAAAACACACTTATTTTTATATAAATTCCTATTTTTCCTTAATAACTTTAGTAACTTCCCCTTTAAAAGAGCTTTTAGGTTTCTTTAGCTTAGCTTATAGAAAAAAATTTATTAATTCTTACTTTTTAAAAATTAAATAAGAATAAATATTTTTAGACTTTTCTAGCTTTAGTTAGCCTTATTTTTATCCTCTTTCTTAATTCTTATTATACTTCCTTAATTATTTAAAATAAAAATAGAGTAAAATACTATAAAGATAATATTACTAAACTTTTTCTTAGTAGCTTATTTTCTCTTAAAAGATTATATAACTTAAAATATAAAAAAAGTAAAAAATATAGATAAAGTATAAGTTAGTTAGGCTTATATTTATATATTTACTTTTATATCTCTTATAGTTATCTAGAAAATTAATATATAAGTATTTAGGTATTTTTAGAGGTTTTTTATTTAAAGTAAAACGCTTAGTATAATTAATAAGTTTTCTCTCTTACCTTATTATAAAATTAGTAACTAATATAGGGAGGTAAGCTAGATTACTATAAAAAGTTTTTTTTATAGTTACTTTATATTACTTTATTAAGCTAAAGTAGGAAAAGCTTAAAAGAATAGGTAATTTAAGTATTATTATATTAGAAGAAAATTTAGCTAATACTTTTTTAACTTTTATTTTCTTAAAGTGAAGAGTAATAGCTTAAATATTTAGAATTAAAGATTAATTAAACCTATAGGAGTCTAAAAAACCTTAAAAAAAAAAGTATCTAATTAAGTAGAAGAGAATAAGTAAGGTTTTATATAAGTTTAGTTAATCCCCCTTATTAGCTTACTATTTATTTATTTAAAATTATTATATATTATTTTATTATAAGTTATTATAATAATAACCTAAGAGTAACTAAGATAAGATAGATTTATTTTACTCTTACTTCTAAAGTTAAAGTTATAAAAGTAATAAGATTTATTTTACTCCTCTTATAAACCTTAAAAAGGATAAAAGTAATTAATCTATTTTAAGAAACTTCCTCTCACTTAAATTTATTAGAAAGTTTCTAATAATATATTAACTAATAAAAAGAAATACTAAAAAGCTTAAAAACTTAAGATTTAAGTTATACCTATATATAGAAATACTAAGATCTAACTTTTTTAAATTATAAATTATTATAAATATAAAAATATAAAAAGCTAAAAAAGAAAAATATTATAATTATATTAACTTTTTAAAAAAGAAAGAGGGGAATATTTTCTAAGCCTAACTAAAAATATTTCTCCCTTCTAAGAATAATTTTATATTAACTTTATAGAAAGGAAAATATATATATCTCTTTTATTACTCCTCCTCTATATTCTTAAGTAGTAAATAAGTAGCTAAAATAAAATACTTCTTTTAAAATCTATAGTTAATACTATAGTTTTATTATAAACCTTATTAAATCTTAAGCTTAACTTATAAAAGAGGAGTATTATAAAATAAAGCTACTAAAGATATTATTAATAATAGCTAAACTTCCCCTATAAAAAGAAGAGAAAGAAACCTAAAATATAAAATAACCTTACTATTAAGATAATAAAAAAGAGGAGGGATAATAAATATAAATATACTTTTTAGATAAGAGAGAAGGATAAAAATAGAAATAATAATAAGAGTATCTCTTTCCTTCTTTATCTCTCCTCTCACCTTCTATTATCCTTTTAAACCTATATTATAAGAATTCTTCTATTACTCTTTCTATTAATAAATTATCTACTTTACTTAAGTCTTATATAATCTTTTTACTTTAGCTTTCTTTAAGAAGGCCTTCTCCTACTTCTTCTTCTATTAATTTACTTATATTTTCTTCAGAATAGTATTACTAAACTCTAAAGCTTTAAAGATTTTAACTCTAACTTAAAATAAATAACTTAAACTAAAAATAATAAATAATAAAGCTAACTTAGTTATTAGTAATACTTTAGTAAGTCTTTTTATAAATCCTTCTTTTTACTAACCTTAATAAGAAAGACCCCTCTTAATCTTAGATTTAGATTAAAGTTTTAAAGTAATTATAGAAGCTAAAGTTTTTAAAGTAATAACTTCTAAGAGTAATACCTTTAGTGTAAATATAACGCTTAGAGAGGATTTTTTAAAAAATAAAATAGTATAAAGCTATTTAGATTTTATTAAATCTTATTAAAAAGCTTCTAGAGTATATAACTTAAGACTCTAAGGATTTAAAATACTATAACTTAAAATAGTTAGAGTATTATTCTTTACTAAGAATAATATTTTAAACTTTCTTAAAAGCTATAAAGCTACTATAAAAATAGTAAAAATAACTAATACTTTAAAAATATTAAGTATTATTTTTTATATAGATATACCTTTCTAAGCTGATAATTAAATAAAACTTAATAAAAAAACCTAGTTATAAGTAAAAATTTACTTTATCTAGCATTATAAGGCTATAGATAAAGATTACTAAAAGCTTCTAGATAACTAAATTAATTAGATTATTTTTATAACTCTAATAATAGATAATTTAGACTATAAAGCAGCTATATAGTTTCTATAAAAAATTAATAATATCTAAACTAAAGCTATAAGATATAACCTTAATATTATAACTAACCTTTAAATTATCTAAGTAATTATATTAAGATTTAATTAGTTAGCTTTAAATAGAACAGCTTTATTTATAAGAACTAATATTTATAAGTTATTTAAAAAGGGAGATTTTAATAAATTTAAGGTTAACTTAATAAATTAGCTTAGCTCTAAAGCTACTTAGAGGTAAACTTTTTAGATTACTACCTCTACTTATACTCTATTTCTTATACCCCTAAAAGTACTAAAAGGGAAAGCTCCCCCCCCTCTATAAACTAAGAGAAGTAAAGCTAAGCCTAACTAAAGTATTAAGAGTCTCTAAAACTAGCTTTTAAACTAATAACTTTCTAATTTAGTAAAAATAATAGATAATTAGAAAATCTCTATTAGAAGGATTACTTATTCCTCTTTAGCTATAGAAAACTACTATTTAGCTTTAGTTTATTTAGTTAAAATTAATAAGGAAAATCCTAAACCTTTCCTTTATAGCTTATATAGTTAATACTAATATATAAGCTATATAGATTATAACTTTAAAGAAAGTTATTATCTTTAAAAGATAGCTAATAAAAAAAGTAGCTTAATCTAATACTTCTAAAGATATTATTCTTATAGATTATAAAATAATAAGTTTTATATTCCTTAGATAATTATTACCTTATTATAGTAAAATAGTAAACTTAACTAAGAAGCTATTATTACTTACCTTAAGAATTAAGATAGCTATAAAGCTATAAAAACTTAAGCTACTAAGATTTTTAAGCAGAATATTAGCTAACTTTAGTTTATATTAATTAGAGTCTTATAAGATTATAATAACTTTAACTTAATTAAAGTTTCTTATAGGTTTATAAAAAAAAGAAGTATTATATTAGAAAATAAAATATTTAGTTAAGCTTCTGCTTTCTAAGTTTTAGCTATTAGTAAATAGAAATATAAAGATTTAGTTTAGCCTTTTTACTTATATAACTTAGCTTAACTTAATAGTTTAACTAAAAAAGATTTACTTAATTTTATAATATCTAAACTTATAATTACTTAGTTAAAAATATATAGAACTAACTTATTCCTATAGAAAAAGCTAAAGCTACTAAATCTTAGAAAAATTAAGAAGAGAGTTTTAAAATCTCTTTTTAAAAAGGTCTATTTTATTATATAAGATATTAAGGATACTCTAACTATTTTAAAAAAACCCTCTTCCTTATAATCTTACTCTAAAGGTTATTTAGACTTATTAAAAAAGTTAATTATAGAGAAGGATTTACCTCTTAACTAAGAAAAGTAAAAAGAAAACTTAAATATTAAAATAGGAGAAAAAAGCTTTCTTAAATAAACCCTTACTCTTATTAATACTTTAGAACTAGAAGAAACTTCTAAGATAGAAAGAGAAGTAATACTTAGTAAAGTTATTAAGATTTCTCTTCTAAAACTTATCTTAAAACTATTTCTTCTAAAAAGTAACTTTTAGTTAGCTATATTCTTTAATAGTAAAAATTAAAAATCTATTAAAGATAAAGAACTTATTAATAAACTTATCTTATATAAGCTTTATAGCTTAATTAGTCTATTAGTTAAAAAAGTTTATAAGATTTAGCTAAAATATAAAGAAGAGTTTATTAGAAAGATATATATTTTTATAGATAATTTAGAAGGAGTTATTTATATACTTATTCTTATAGACTTTACTAACTTTACTAAAACCTTAAAGGAAAAAGCATAATAAACTAACTAAGTTTCTAAATATAATAAAATTATTTAAATCTAAAACTATCTAAAGATTTTTTTAGTTAAAGCTATTATCTTTATAACTATAAACTAAATAGCTTTAATAATTATTACTCTATAACTTATTTTAAAGATCTCTATTAGTAGTAAACACCTTAATAATTACTCACCTATATAAGGTGTAATTAATATTAGTATAGAATCTAGCTTTATAAGTTACTAATATATCTTAGATTATAATATCTTAATTTTTACTACTACTTTAACGATAAGAATAATAGCTAAAAGTAACCTAAAGCTACACTTTATTAAAATATATTATATACTTATTTAGATTAATAACTATAAAATTATAATAACTATAATAGTAGTAAACCTTAAAACTATTAATTATAACCTACTCTTTAGACTTCTATTTACTATCTTTATTAAACTTATTTTTAAGTATTTAAAACGCTTTATTACTATTATAATAAAGGTAAAAGATTATAGAAGTAATAAATTTAAGAAAATTAGTATCTTAGTTAAGCTTATATAATTAGATTCCTTACGTTAGATCTAACACTATTTCCCTAAATAAGAAAACTATATAAAAAATATCTATAATACTTCTAAAGCTACTAAAAGTTAACTTAAGACTAATTAAAACCTTAGTAATATATATAATAAGGTTTAAACTTATTATATTAATATTATAATAAACTATAAAAAAGAGTACTTCTTTATTTAAGAAAGGAAGGAATTTAACCCTCTTAAATAAAAAAAAGCTATTTTTAAGACTAATTAATACTCTACCTTAATCTTACTTTTAGCTATACTTAATATCTTAAGAATTATCACTAAAGCAGTAGTTACTTTAATTATAGAAACTATTTAAACCTACCTTCTTAAGAACACTAAAAGCTAGTAGTATCTCCTTAAAATCCTAAAAAACTAAATATTCTTTAAGTTAATTAAAAAAGATCCTAAGCTTAACTAAAAGTTTATTAATATCTATATAATATATAAATATAAAAATAAAAAAGTTTATTTAGTTAATAATCTACCTTTAAATAGATTTATTCCTAATAAGTAAAAAAACTAAAAGAAGATCTTAATTTAAAAAGTAGAAAGCTATTATTAGCTTTCTAACTCTCCCTTTACTAACTATATATACTTATAATTTATATAGTTTAACTAAGAGATTTAGCTTACCCTAAAGAGGTTTTTAAAACTTAAAGTTATATAGCTATACCTTTTACTAAGAGAGATTAAAATACTTAAATATATCCTTATAAATTAAAAAAGAGTACTAACATAAGATTTCACAAAATATAGCTATATTAACCCTTATATAGCTCTATTATAAAAGATTAAAACTATCCTATATATTACCTAATAAGAAAAAGGAATTCCTATTCTAAAAGCCTTATAAAGTAAGGTTATTAATATACTTAGATTATAAGTTATATAAAGAGTTTTAAAAAAATCTTATAGATTATATAAAAACTCTTAATTCCTTATTACTAAAAAAGATAGTAATATAAAGCTAATTAACTTATATATAAAACTTAATAAAATTAGTATTAGAGATACTTTTATTCCTCTAAGTACTAATAAATTCTTAGAAAACTTTACTAACTATAAGATTATAAGCCTTTTAGATCTCTTTTCTAAATATAACTAAGTTTCACTTAATAAGTTAAGCTAAAACTTAACTATATTTATTATACTTTTAAAGCTATTTAGAATATATACCTTACTTTAAGAAGTAACTAATTTAGTTACTTAGTTTATAAAGGTTATAATAAAAATCCTCTATAACCTTATTCTAAGCGTTTATTAACCCTTCCTTAATAATATCC
This sequence comes from Colletotrichum sp. SAR 10_66, assembly GCA_028639655.1. Lineage (NCBI taxonomy): Eukaryota > Fungi > Ascomycota > Sordariomycetes > Glomerellales > Glomerellaceae > Colletotrichum > Colletotrichum sp. SAR 10_66. The sequence continues at coordinate 24,893 of JAQIUS010000269.1, forward strand.
TTATTAAGAGGCTTAGAATAATATATAATAATAACTATATAGTTAAGCTTCTAGAGGTATACTTATATATCTTTAAGCACTTTATAAACCTAAATATAATATTTTAAAACCTTAAACTTATTAGCATTATAATCTCTCTTAAGAAATCTTAGATTTACTAACCTACTATTAACTTCCTTAATTATATAATAAGTAATAAGGGATATAAACCTAACTAGAATAAAGTTATTAAGATCCTTAAATAGGAGAAATATAATAATATTATAGTAATTAAAAGTCTTCTTAATATTATTAAGTTCTATTAAGTATAAATTAAAGATTATAGAACTATTTCTACCCTATTAATAAGACTTCTTTAAAAAGGAGTACCCTTTAAGTAGGGGTTAAAATAGTAACTAGCTATAGAAACCTTTAAGCTTTACTTAGTTAGCCCTCTATTACTTTAACCTATTAATTATAAAGAAGAAGCTAATAAAATCTATTTATCTATTAATATAAGTATTAAAAAGTAGAGAGCTATACTTAGATAATATTATTAGAGTAAAAAATATATTACTAAGTATAAAAGTAAAATCTAAATAAATATAACTTTTAACTATAATATAAAAAAGCTTAAGCTTTAGTTAGTTTTATTTACTCTTAAGAAACTTAAAAACTACTTATATAGTATATAATTCACTTTTAAAACTAATATAAAAATCCTTATAAATTAGATTAATAATACTATTTTAGATTTACTTAAAGTAGTTTTAATATAATAAATCACTTAAATTAAGATATTTAATTTTAATATTTACTATATACTTAATATAAAAAATAAAGCTATAAATAGTCTTTTATATAAACTAATAGGGGAATCTAATATTTAAGAAGCTAAATAAAAAGAAGATCTAAATAAAATAATTAATAACTCTATTTATATACTTAAAGTAGAAGAAAGCTTTAAACCTAAAATAGATAATCTATTAAGCTTTAAATAAGCTTAATCTTAATATTTATAATAAATTACTAAGTATTTAGTTTTATTATTACGCCTAAAGACTATTTCTTAGGTTAATTTTAAGAAATTTAAGTTATATATAGTAAAATATATACTCTAAAATAGTTTTCTTTTTTAGAAGGGAATAAAGTTAAATCTTATATTAAGATAAGTAATTAATAATAAAGAAGAATAAAAGAAATTAATCTAATATATATATACTAAAGGAGGGTATTAAAGCTATAATATAATATATACTAAACTCTAAGAGTAATATATCTAAGAAAATATATATTAAATAATAAGTAATAAGATAAAAAGCTATCTACTTTATATATAAGCCTAACTAAAATATTTTAAAAACCCTTATACCTTTTCTACACCCCTAGAAATCCTATTTTAATATATTTATATTAATATTTAGAAGATTAATAATTATTTTTTAGCTAAAGCTTATAATATACTTACTAGCTATATAGAAGCTTATTAACTTCCTAAGAATATTAACTTAAAGATAATAGCTAAGTTTATCTAAGAAAATATAATTTACTACTATAAGATCTATAAGCTTCTTATAGTTAATAGAGGACTTAAAAATAAGAAGTTTATTAAGAAGCTTAATAAAGTCTATAAAGGATAACACCTTATTATTTTAGTATATAATTTAAAAACTAATAGACTTATTAAAAAGAGGTATTAGCCTCTTATTTATACCTTTATAACTTAGTTAAACTTTAGTAAAAAGAACTAAACTTTAGTCCTTTATATAACCCTTTTTACTAACTAAATATTAGTTAGATCTTCTATAAAGTACTCTCCTTTTTACTTTATCTATAGTTATAACCTAATTACTTTAATTAAAACTAAAAGTATTACTTAGTAAGTATTAAACTAATTAAAAGTTAGAGATATTAAGATAAAACTCCTTTTATATATATAAACCTTTAAATAACTTAATTCTAACTAGTAGATAGCTCTTAAATATATTATAAAGTAATACTACTAAGTCGCTAAAGATTATAACTAAAGAAATAAATATAAAATATAGCATAAAGAGCTATAAATTAGAGATATTATTTTTATCTATAATATAAAGCTATCTATTAATAAAAGCTTTTCTAATAAGCTTAGTATATACTAGTTAGGCCCCTTTTATATTTAATAAATATCCCTTTAAATTTTATCCTATCTACTTAAAACCCTTATTAGAATTCTAATTAAGTAAATAGTAATTAGTAATTACTTAAAGAAATTTATAATAAATAAGGATAGCTATCTAGATAATATCTCTAAAATAGAAGTCTAATTAAACCTTAAATAAGCCCTTAATAAGGTCTTTCTTATTATAAACTAACCTAATCCTAATATACCTAGCTTAATAGAGATCTTAAACCCTAATAAGTTATCTACACTAGAAGAAATAGAGACTAATAATTTTAATATTATAAAAGTATAAATTAAGTAATTATAAGAATAAAATAAAATACTATAAGTTAAAGTTAATACTTAGCAGAAAAAGAATAAAATAGTAATAAGTATCCCTATAAAGAATAAAGAATTTAACAGCTAGTATAAGAATATAGAGGAACTAAAAGATAGCTAAATCTATAAAAATTATTTATTTTTATCTATTTTTAGTAAGTAAAATATTATTTTATTCACTTATATTTAGTCACCCTTATATTATAATTTATATTAAACTATATATTTATATTACTTCTTTTACCCCTAATATTATTATTATAAAAGAAGGGGGGATATATAATAATAAAAACTAATAAACGCTAAAAGAACAAAAAATACTAAAAAACTCAAAAGAAACTAATACTACCCCTAAAAAATTTAAATCTAAGTTAGTCTAAACACCTCACTAAATACTACTATTTCTAGAAACTACTCTACACTCTTATTACATATATAAAACCTCCTTCTCTACTTTTAAATAACTCACCTATCTAACTATAACCTAAATTATCACTAAAATACTAATAAAAAAAGTATCCTTCTCTTTATTAAATTTAAACTCCTTATTCAACTTATCTATATAATCAAAAAACACTCTATAATCCTCCTTAATAGCCTCACCTAAAAGGAAATCTAACTAGCTATTAAGAAAAGACTTCACACCTCTACTATCTATATAAAGCGCACTATTATAAATCTTCTTTTATAAATTACCCTTCTTAATATATCTAACCTATCCTATCTCCTCCTTATTATAATTAGCCCTATATAAATATAATAAGCTTTTCTCATAATAAATATAGTTAGAATAAGCCCCCTCCTACTTAGTTTAATAAGAAACATACTTCTAAAATAGTAAAGCTACCCTAACTAGCTATCCACTCTTAGTAACCTTAAAAGCTATCTTAGCTTATCACTTAAAATATCTATTATAAAGATAAAAGTTATAAGCACTATATATATAGATTAATAGAGCCTTAACTACTTCTAACCTATCTAACTTCTAATATAACTATCCCTAAGGACTAAAATAACCTTTAGTAATATAGACCTTATATATAAAAAACAGCTAATAAAGAAATACTCCTTACTTCTTAGTTAAGGCTATATATATAGTAGAAAACTTTAGAAGCAACTCCTAAAACCACTTCGCTATAGCTTCAGCGCAATCTTTAATATAAAGCTTATCTATAAATTAGAGCTAATACTAAATTAAGCTAATAGAACTCTTAACTAAAGCCTATAAGAGAGAAAAAGAAGCCTATATATAAGTTAGTAGTTAACTTAGTTAAAGCTAAGATTAACTTACTATAACTAAGGTAAATATAATAGTTTAATATAAGTAAAACTTACTATCCTTATCTAATTTATTAATAGCAGCAGTAGGAATAAGAGAGAAGGAGAAGAGCTTATATAAAGCATTCTAGCTAGTAGTATAAGAGTAACTAAAATTAATTTTAATATCTATAATATAAGGATTATATAATTTAAAAAGGTTTAACTATTATTATAAAAAACTTAGTTAGGCTAAGAAATATAAAAGTTAATATATTAAGAGGAAGAAAGAAAAGATCTAGCTAAGTAGAAAAAGCACACCTTTTTATATCTAAAAAGAGAGGTAGTTAACACTAAAATAGTAATTACAACAACTAAAATGCTTATTCACTATAATAATCTATTAATAGGACGAAAAAGAATAACTCAAAAGACCTTTCACTATAAATCTAAAATTAACTAGTCTAAAAAGAACATATTTAATTAAATACTAAAGGTAAGAGCAAAGCAAATATACAGATCAAAGCGCTACTATTTATAAAAAAAAGCCTATAAGCTCTAAATATCTTATAAACAGATCTTAAGAAACTTTAACTCTTCTATAGCTATATTAATCTCTTCCTTTAAAAATATATTATTATAAGCCTAACTAAACCTCTAGTAACTATATTTAACCCCTTATAAAGTACTAAATTATATATACTACCTTCCTCCCCTCATACCTACTACCCCTTTAAAGCCTAAATCTCACCTTTAAAACCCTATTAACTACCTTAATTACTTATATAAGTCTTACCTTTAGAAAACTATTTCTTAAGCTTAATTAGCTCCTTCCTTATTCAAAAATTATATTTTCAAAAGGAATATTAACTACTAACGCTAAATTCACCTTTATAATATCTATAAAAAAGGGTATTTTAAACTGCTAACCCTCTATTAAATAACTTCATATATTCACATATATAATAACTACCTTACCTTAATAAACACTTTTATATTTAACTATAATATTTTAATTAAGCCTAATTATCACTTAAATATCCTAAAAATTATACTTTTTCCCTTTTTACTTACTCTTACTAACTTTTAATAAAAATTATTAGCACTATAACTAACTCCTCTTCACCTACTATAAATTCACCTTCTTACCTCTTTCCTCCTTTCTAAAATATTTTATTACTATAGTTTAAATAAATTATAATATAAAACTATTTAGCCCTAACTATAACCTCTCATATATCTACTTCTCTTCTATAGCAACTAAAAATATTAAGATATCTAATACTTCTTCTCTTCTTTTAAGCCTCTCTTACTCTCTTATTATCTATAAAATCTAAAAGAGCATCTAAGATGTAAATAATATTAAAAACCTTTATAAAAACCTTTAGACTTATATTTACTACCTTTATAAAGATTAGTTAGTTAAGTATATAAGAACTAAATAAGTTAGAGAAGCATTTAGATCTTTAGAAGCTAAAAACCCTCCTACCTTAGATTACTACCTAGATATAAATATTCCTAGCGTAATTAACATAATAATTAAAAAAAACTGCTATATCTTTCCTATTTATCCTAAAAATAGTCTTCCTAGTATTATATTTAATATAATTAAGCCTATTAAAGCCTTAATTAATCTATAGAACACCTTAAACATACTAAAGCCTAAAACTCCTAGAGATCACTTTACACCTAAATAGATATATAAAAGCAGAGATACTATAAATATAATACTAATTAAGAGATAAAATAATATATTTAAAAAGAATAGTAATAATTATTAGTAGTATAAATAAAATTAAGAGACTTAAGAAAGATACCTTCCTAACCTTTATAACCTTTTAGGATTCCTTTAGAGATATAACCTTCTTAAAGCTAAATATATTAAATCAGCTTATAAACTTACTATTAAGGATATTAATAAGGAAGGATATATAAAGATCTATATAATACCTACCCCTTAGACTAGAGATAGTAAGATAAAAGCTTATAAGAAGGAATAAAACTACTTAGAGGAAAAAAACTTTATTATCTTTATTAAGACTTATAAGGTAAATAGTTAGTCTTCAATTATAATTATTAACTAGAGAAGTAGCTTATATCTCTATTTAGACCCTATTTAGAACCTTAAGTCTACTTTTAATATTCTAAGCTATTCCTAAGCTATTTTCTAAGAAACAGTAAAACTTATTAGAAACTAATATAAAATCCACAAAATATTAGCAGAAATATAAAACCTTATTAATTATACTACCTTTATTATCCTAAACTTCTAACTTAAATTATTAGATAACCTTTAGAAATATAGCCTCTATAGCGCTAACTTTATTCGTTATATACTTTATAAAAGGAACTACAGCTTAGAGATAACTTAGTTATAATATATAGCTAAAAAGTAGATTATAAGAGATAACTACTATAAACTCCTTTTTAATTATTAAGTCTAGCTTATTATTAATAAATTTAAGCTATAAAGAAGTAATATTAAAAGACTTTAAGCTAAACCTAACTAAAGCTATAATAAATAAGTAAACGCTATAAATACTATAGCTAAAAATAATAGAAGTTAAAAATCTACTAATATAAGCTAAGCTGAGGAAAAAGTTAAAGGGTTACACCTAGCTTATCCTAATTAATCTTTAGTTACTTAGAATTTAATCTAAATCGCTAAAGAAGACCTAATTACCCCCTTAAATACTTATAACCTAGATAACCTTATTAGAAATAGAGACCTAAATCTTTTAACTTATTAAGATAAAGTTAGAAAGAAGAACTACCCCTTTAAAAGTACTAAAAAGGAACTAAATTAATAGGTTAATATAGAGAATCTCTAAAAAGGTATATACTAAGTAAAAGTTAAGAGGTAAGAGCTAAGGCTTAACTTACCTAAAAATACTACTAAACTAAGTAACTACACTTTAGATAACTTCCTCTTAGTATAAAATAACCTAATTAAAGATATTACTTAAAAGATAAAGCCTTAAGATCCTTACTTACCTTTAACTATACTAGAAAGATACTTACTACTTAGTATATAACACGCTAAGGAGCTATAGGAGGAAGATAAAGATACTACCTATATAGAGCGAGAGATAGCTAGAAACTTAGCTTAAAGTAAAGCTAATAGCTTAAGAGCCCTAAAAGCTAAGTATAACTTTATATATATAAAGTAAGGCTAATTAAATCTTTCTTTCTATAGTATATAAAAAACTTAAAGGACGTATAGAAAGAAGTAGAGAACTTAAAACTTTTAGTAATTTTAACTAAAAAGCAAAAAGCTAAATAGGCGTTTTTATAAGCGTTAAGCGTTATTATAAGAGGAAAAAGGTTATATAAGTAGATAGAAGCCTAATTAGCCTATAATAAAAAAAATAAAGTAGATAAGTAAGAAATACACTTATTTTTATATAAATTCCTATTTTTCCTTAATAACTTTAATAACCTCCCCCTTAAAAAAGCCTTTAGGTTTCTTTAGCTTAACCTATAGAAAAAAATTTATTAATTTTTACCTTTTGAAAATTAAATAAGAATAGGTATTTTTAAACTTCTCTAGCCTTAGTTAGCCCTACTTTTATCCTCCTTCTTAATCCTTACTATACCTCCTTAATTATTTAAAGCAAAGATAGAGTAGAATATTATAAGGATAATACTACTAAACTTCTTCTTAGTAGCCTATTTTCTCCTAAAAAATTATATAACCTAAAGTATAAAGAGAGTGAAAAATATAGATAAAGTATAAATTAGTTAGGCTTATATTTATATATTTACTTTTATATCTCTTATAGTTATCTAGAAAATTAATATATAAGTATTTAAGCGTTTTTAAAGGTTTTCCGCCTAGAGTAGAGCGCCTAGCATAATTAATAAGTTTTCTCCCTTACCTTATTATAATAAAGAGGGAGATACTTACTTTTTAGCGATTTATACTCTCTTTATATACCCCTTTAAGTAGCTATAGAGGTTTCTCTATAAAGCTTAAGCTATCCTAGCCCTTAAATATTTCCCTATAAGAGTTATATAGTAGTTAATAAGGTGCACCTCTAGGCAGTAAACTGTAAAGAAAAAAAAAGTTAGAAGGGAAGAAAGAAAGGATCACCTCCTCGCCCTAATATAGTTTCCTCTTTATATATAAATTTGAAAGAGCTGTTTTGTTTGTGTAGGACGAAGCTGTGTTGTAGCTTTATAGCGGCGGTGTGGGGCTGATCGATAGTCGTACATCCCCTCAGAGTCTTTGGTGAGCTATTTAAATTACGACTGCGAGAAGGGTTGTGATCCTGAGGGCACTGAAGCCAGTCAAATGAGAGACTGCGTATAAACCTTGAGTTGAAGCTATGGAAGCTGGCAATAAACGCCCAATCTGTTGTATGCATCCATTTGGGCGTTTCCACATTTTCATCCATGTCAAGGTGAATAGTAAAGAGCACTCGTGTGACTTTTATGCAGACCGCGCATTAGAAAAAACTAGAAAGGCAGCTAGATTACCCACATTAGGTATCTAATCCAAGCTTAGAAGACTATCAAACAGATACTCAGAACTAGGCTTATGACCCAGGAATTCCTCCAGCATCTCCATCTCATCACGGCTTCCACCAAACCCAAGTATTCCTTGACGATATCTCTCCCATCGTTCTTGGCTGCGCGGATTCTCCACAAAATTGTGGTGAAAAATGTCTGCAGCGAATACTGCTGCGCTATTTGGTGCCAACATCAGCTCCTTGGAAAATCAATCTTGCCTCGATAGACTTACCATAGATATGAGTAATACCCTGCGTCCATTCCAGAAACCATATGATGAAAGTTGGACTGAGGATGTCCTCTGTCTTTAGCTTCGGGGTTGGGAAGCAGTCGGAGCCTCTCCATTGTGTCATTGAATATTTTCGCAACATCCAGGTCCAGGCATTCTTCGTGAGTGGCGGGGCTGTGAACGGCCATATCGAAGCGGGCGAAGGCACTAATTATCAAGTCTTAAAACATTATCCAGCAAAGGGTATGGCGGCATGACTTACAGCTGACGCAACAGCCAGAGCGCCCTATTCACATTCCTGCTTCCGACAAGAGGCTCCAGAAGTTCACCAGGTATCTTTTCAGGCGGGTCTTGCTGGCCGGGATTCTTTTGGCGCCAATTGTCCAAAGATCCAGGGTTCAATGTGGTATAATGGCAGCTCATGTGCCTGAGCTCGTCTGCCATCCAACACCAGTTCTCCAACATGACACTGGGGACCTCAAAGAAGTCAGGCGGCATGCGGTGTCCATGGACCATAACAGTGCGAGTCCTCGACACAAGATCGTGCATACCGTGGCCCAGCTCATGGAACAGAGACACGATCTCGCTGTGTTTGAGCAAAGCGCAGCCGGTTGTAGTTGGACGAGGGAAGGCGCACATCAGAATCGTCGCCGGGTAGACCCTAGTGCCGTCCGGTCTAAGATACCCGCACTGAAGATTTACATTTTGTGAGCCTTGATGCTTGTTGGGTCTGATGAGGAGATCCGTGTACAAGTAGCCGACAAACTCGTCTTTGGTGGCTTCTCTGACGTCCCAGACTGCCCATACCTGGACATCGTCATGCCAGAAAGTATGCTGCTTCTGATCTGCCGTAAAGGGAACAAACCGCAGCTGCAGGCAAGAGGCGAATAGATCCAGCATTGCTGAGATGGAGTAGTCGATTGGAAAGTACTCGGAGATCTGGCCGTGCTTAACATCAATCTGTTCCTGCAGCAGGCGATTGTAGTAGTCGTAATCCCAGGGGGGCATCGAGTCATTGTCTTGTGCGAAGTCCTTTTTCCGTAATTCCAAAAGCGACGTCATTTCTTCTCTTCCTTTCAGCAGGAGGACGTCTTCGAGTTCATCAAGGAAGCTGTTCACCCAAGTTGTAGTCTTGGCAACGCGAGCCTCCAACCGAAACGCCGCGTGGTTTTCGTATCCCAGTAAACGCGCATTTTTGTCTCGCAGACCGATGACCTCCTTGAAAAGGTCGACGTTCTCCGGTACCTTCCTTTCATTGGCGACGTAGACTTTCTTTCGGGTTGACGGTGTTGTAGCGTACTGCAAGACGGCGTTTACGTCTGCTCTCGTAAAACGTACAAACGCCTTATCCTTGGTGCTGGCCTCCGTGGAATGTTGTCTACTCAAGAAGCGAGCGAGGTCCTCCGCAGGCACCCCTTCAAGTTCGTCCAGGGAAAGCCACATACCACCATCGTCATTTCGATAGTTACGGTTGTACTGCTGTCTCAGCTCATCGATTTGGTTTCTCCTGTTCAAGTAAATTGCCATCTGATCTTGGTCAAGCCGCCCATGACCACCTCTCGTGAACTGCTGGATGTTGCTTCTGAGGAACTTGGCGTCTTCAAAGTGGACCTCTTCAGCTTTCTCCTGGACAGCCTGGAGTAGATGATAAAAGTCCTTTCTCGCTACCCTCTCGGAGTCCCATTGTCGCAGAAGTCCAATGGCAGCATCTGATGCCTCACGGGCTAACTGGTCTGGCGAGGCATAGCGTAGCATTGCTATGACAGCGATTCGACCTTGCGTCTCGTTGTCCACATTGATCAATGGCCGGATGGCAGTGTCAAAGGTCGCCGATGCAGGGTCAATAGTCACGGCCACATGATTCCAGGCGTCGGATTGCTCTTTGATGACCTGCTTCATGATTGGTATGACATCCTTCGCCGCTATCAGGTGAGGCGGCTCCTGAGGGGGGAACATGTTGGTCATCGTCATTCTGGCTGCTGTCGTAGTAGCAAACACCAGGCCGAAGTGCGTGTTGTTTTGTGATAATTATGTTGAGGAAGTTCCGAGCCCACCCAACAGGGGTTCACGGTAGGAGGAAAAGCAGTAAGAGCACCTCGGTCAAAGTCCAATCCGATAGCTTCGCAGTGTACGTATTCAGGGGATGTTGTGATAATTATAAGAACGCCTTTCTGTCACGAGATTCGAATCTGGTCGATGTAACTAGTGGTTTTGAAATATGCAGTAAGAAGAGGGGGATTCGATCCTATCGATCAGGGCGGAAGCCTGATTGGGTGCATGTGCCGCGCATCCGCGCATCTCAAGTCACAAGACTCGACGTAACAGTGGGCCTCAGTCGCTTTTCTTACTTCCTGCCTCATGTAGGAATACTTTCATGCGCGCGTGACGGCTACTTTGAGAGTGAATAATCGATAGTGAGCGATAGAGACATTTTCCCCTGACGAGGAGCGCTGCTGAGTGCAACGCTTACCAATAGGCAGGCATCTCGCAATCTCAGGCTACGGAAAGCATCCAAGTCCCAAAGTCTACCAAGTATCTCATCATCTGCCGTGATACACGAGGCGAAAGAAAGACTGTCGGAAATTGATCCTCATCGTATCATCCTCCATGACTGGTCACACTAGCCCGCAACTCCCACGTCAACCTCTTTCTCCCTAGAGACCCTTAGACCTTGCCACGTCCTCCATGATCCTGTTTACATCAAAGTCCGCATTCTTGAAGTCATTCTCGATGATGTCCTCCACCCACTTGCCTCTTGGCGTGAAGACAGCCTCAAATGGCGAGGGGCCGATGACGATTCCGACCGGTACGGTGTCCCTATCGTCAATGACCTTCCTCTTCTTCGTCTCTGGGTCAATGGGCGCTTCCATCTCATACGCCCACAGCAGACGAGTCACCATGATCCATAAGATTTCCTTCGCGACATGCCTGCCAGGACAGACGCGTCGCCCGTTCCCAAAGCCAATGATCGGAAGATCGCTCCTCTCCAACCACCGCTCTGGTCTGAACTCCTCAGCGTCGGCGCCAAAGGCAGCTTTGTCTCTGGCGAGGGAGAATTGAGAGGTGACAATGATTGTGCCTTTGGGGATTCTGCAACCCATATACTCGTCTTCCTCCACGGAGAGGTGGTCGACTCCAGACGGCACCACGGGCCGGTAACGCATCACCTCGTCAATGATGGCGTCGATGTAAGGCATCCGCGACCGATCGTCGTGTGTGGGCAGACGATCACGTCCGACAACTTCGTCCAACACTTGCTGGGCTTTGTGCATGACTCGAGGGTAATTGATCATCATCACCAGGAACCAAGTGATGAAGGTCGGGCTGGTGTCGCCGTTGGCAAGGAACAGCGTCCCAATGACCCAGCTGATTTCTGTGTCGCTCAGCTCCATGTTCAAGCGCTTCGCACTGTCGGCTACTTGCTTCGCGACGTTGTAACCGGGCTGGTTGACTGCGTTGCGCAAGTTGCGAAGGTGGTAGGCCTCCTCTTCCTTGAACATGGACTCGGCACGCAGCTTCCAAGGAGAGAGTGCATAGGGAATGGACTTCAACCAAGGGAAAATGTCAACAAGTGGTGGGTTTTGAAGGGCCTGAAGTGTTGGGCAGGTGAGGAGGAAGTCCATCTTGCCAGCAGTAGTGGGATCTTCTTTGACAAGACGGTCTCCGTAAAGAATGACATGGAGACTTCCAACATTGGCTCGCTGGAAGTACCATCGCGGGTTGAAAGGACGCGAACCGTGGGTGTTGTTGGGTGTCGGAGTTTGATCTCCTTCAGTGTCTGGCTGCGCCCTAGACTCTGTGAGAATGTCGTGGAGGAGCTGAAGAGACTCCAGACGGAGGACTGGGTCGTATAGCGCAGCAGAGCGTGGGTTCAGCCCTGCTACATTCAACCTCTGATGTAGACGCATCTGAGCATCATACTGGCGGAAGATGAGATTGTAGCCCTTGGACACCAAGTCGCCAGCCATGACGCTCAGATCACGTCCGGAATACTTGGCTGCCCTTTTGTTGAGAAGCTCATGTGTTGCTTCCACAGTTGTCAAGACCACCGTGGGTTTCCCCAGAATGTTGAGATAGACCAAGGGCCCATAGTTGAACTTCCAAATGTACTCTGTGAGCCATCTTCGGCTGTCTGGGTACTTGAGAAGGTTCCCTATCACAGGCCACCCAGGGGGACCAGGAGGCAGCGGGAGCTTAGAGCCCTTGGAGCGTGAATGATGGGAATAGAATAAGCAGGCAACCAAGAAAGAAGCGGCCAGAAAGACTTGCTGAGCAGCGATTGATGCCAGCAGGCTTTCTTTGCGGTCAAGCTCATCGCTGACAACCGTGATATTGAGTGTGGTTGAGTTCATGTTGGTTATGTGGCTGGGGCAGGGGAAGAATGTTCAGTCTGTGTTGATGAGACAATCCCAAGCTGCGATGCGCTCTCCATCAGACGCACGCAGTATGTTTTTAAAATATCAGAAACGTCACTTAGAAAAGCCCTTGACAGAAGGCGTCACAAATAGTGCAATCAATATCTGGCAGTGTATCCGTGGCTCCTCGTTTGTGGAGAAGCATAAATCCTGCCGAGCGGCCCGCGGGAGCAGTGAGCTGCGATGCATGTCAGACGTGAGAGACAATGCATGCTTGTCTCATCCAATAGGATAACCGGCAGCTGTGTTACGCAAAGGTCTTGGCTCACAGTCCGACGTAGCTATCAGACCAGCATTTTAATTAGACAACTCCTCATTCGCCGCTCAGTAAAGATGCGCGCTGCATGCCAATTATCACATTGCCGGGTGCGGCCTGATGCTTCTCGTTGCATCGCGCGTCTGCAACTTGCGTATTCATCATTGAGCGTGAGAAAAAGGGTTGCGACCGCAACCGTGTACCGCATATTGCCAGACAGGGAATCCAACGCGGCAACTAAGCACATATGCACAGCCCGTAATGCCAGAGGGATCTGCGAGTATCCTTCCTAATATCAAGCAATCTCAGTAATATCCCCTCCGGCCACGACATCGAAGAAGGCATCAGCAAGATAGCCCCCACGCGAAGTCGGCTTTCCGTACTTATCCGTCGCCATGCCGGCAATGGAGGGGGCGGCAACGTCCCGCATGTAGCCCGCAATCCCTTCCTTCTTGAACTTCTCGGCGAACTGCTTGGCGTGCAGACTGAGTCCTTGGGTCGCCCAGATTGGCTGGACCTGCCACACGATGCCCATCTTGGCAATGTCGGCCGGGAACGTCTCAACCTCCTCCGGTGAGTATCCTCCCTTGCTGAAATCATACGCACCCGTGTATCCGAAGGCGAAGAGGCGGTTCGGGTATGCCTCGCGGAGGGCTGTGTGGAACTCGTGCATGTCTTTCTTGTCTGAGAAGAGGGTTAGCGGTTATTCGTCAGTCATGTGAGGGGGTTTGCGGGAGGATGCACTTGGTTTGTCTAATAAGAATGTCAGCTTCTAACGCATGTGCTTTGTGATGTTTCAACCAAACGCACCTTGACGACTCCACGTCACATCACCGAGAGGCGCGGCGAGAATGCATCGGTCGATGACAGCTTTGGTGGACCATTGCCACATGTACTGGCCCAAGGGCGTCCTGGGAAGTTCCCAGTCGAATGCAATATCCTGACCGACGATGCGCCTGGCCGCAGCTCGCCGGTCCTGCAATGCAACGGTCTTGTCGACGACCTCTGTCATGTAGGCCTCGTATTGTTCTTTGGTTGCCACAGACTTGACAGCTTCATCGAAGGTCATGAGGCCGGCAGAAGCCTTCCACTCGGACTTGACGGTAAGGTAATCCTTTCCTGATCCCTTACCCTCCTCGATTGCTTGGATGAAGGAGCTAACCGGCTTGGTTGCGCCAAGCACATAAGGGTGGTCTCGGGGGTCAATCACACTTGTCAAGAAGTAAGCATACGTGGCGAAGAGAATGAGAGACAACAAAAACGGAAGTTGAATGTCACGGAGTGGGAAAGAAAGGGGAAGTTTGTATCTCACCTCGTGATGAACTCGGCATGGTCGCTATCACAGCGACAGAGGAGCATGGTGTCCGCGCTATGCAATGTGATTAGAGCGCATCAATCTAAGTATTGCTTTTCCATACTCACCCCATGATGTCGAAGGTCATTCTCACGGTGGTCAGCCTGGACAAGTAGTCCGACGTGGGCACAATGGTTCGCCCTTCACCATTGGTAAACTTCTTGAGACCCATTGCCAGATCATCGATGTGGATCATCGCGACACCGGCCTCTACAAAGCTCCTTGTCAGCTTCATGCATCCAGTCAAAGTGCCGAATCCCATATCAGCGTCTGCGACAATGGGCAGCATGTAGTCGATGCACTCAAGCGCCTCACGATCGGCTTCGCTGTACCTCATTCTCAGCTGTGTCTGACGCTGGTCGTGGAAGAGCTGGGTGTTGAAGATTCGCTTGACGACAGATGGCACGAGGTCGGCAGGGTAGTCGGCATGATCTTCACCGGGCCAGGTGGCTTGTGATAGCCCGCAAAGCGCGCCAGAGACATAAACAGTTTGCACTGCTCAGCGTTAGCAGACTGGAAAAGCACGCCATCACAATTGTTATGACCATCATTCGTACTTGTCTTTGCCATCTCCTTGGCAATCAGGGGCTCAGTTGTTCCGAATGTGAGTTCGTATGTGCCATTGTTGTTGTGCTCATTCAGGATGTGCCAAAGCTTCCTTCCCTGAACACTAGAGGGATATTCGATTTTAAACCCAACATTCCTCAAAGCGGCGATAGATTTGGCCGTGTATGGTCTGCTACAAGTTAGACGGAACAAGTACTAATATCCCACTCCATCACTCAGTCACTGTGATCAACAATGCTAGTGAGCCTGATCATAGCAGAACGAAATTTGATAGTTGGGCGGTTTAGGCAGAAATCAAGATTCGTGTTGGGGTTTTAAAAGGAAAGATGCAAACCTCTTGATGTGTTTTTGCCTATCGGTTTCCCACCACGCCTCAATTTCCTTGACCTCCGCCGCGAAGGCATCGCTCTCAGCTTTGACGTCGGGCCACTTCAGAGACATCTTTCACAGAATTTGATGGAGTTTATGATGCGATATAGATCAATCGAGAACAATGTTCAGCAAGAATCTGGTTTGTTCAATACGTTGTGTTATGCGGGGGCAAAGGTCCTTTTGGCCATCATCTCGCGAGTACACTGATCAACAAGCCATTCGGCCTACCTTACCCGACGTCGGATACCAACAAATCATCCCATCACCCCCTCATTATTTCCTATCGATGCTGAGCCTCAACCACGCCATTCATGTGCATCATGTTAGTGATAGGCGATAGGCAAGGCCAACCCACCGGTCGGGCGTCGGGATCCTGTCGGAGTGCACCCCTAGCGCCCGACGACTCTGCAGGGGTCCCCGGCCACCATCGGGGAACGTCTCCCGCCCGATAAGAAACTCCCGGCAACGAGGGGGAGGGGGCCGGGAAACTCAGTCTACAGCCGTGTAAGCCGTGTTGTCCGTCCATCATATCCAGCAGACAACCACAGGATCACCTCAATGTCTTCCCGAAATTTCCAAGAACTCATCTGGGCACTTCTGCGAGGCTTTTACATCAAACAACATGGGCAGTAATATTGCCAGCGACGCCGTCAAACCGGCATCTCTCATCAACCTGCAGCTGGGATGGCCATCGCCCCGTCTCTTCGCCGCAAGTGGTCTCCTCGAGGGCGCCAGCCAGGTCCTCACTTCAGACACCGAGACAGCTGCCGCGCTCGTCTACGGTCCTCACGTCGGACATCCGCCTCTCCGCAAAAGCGTGGCAGAATGGCTCTCCTCGGTCTACGGGACGCCAGCTGATTTCGAAAGAATAAGCATCAGCAACGGCGCCTCGGGGAACCTTGCCAACGTCCTGTTGAAATTCACCGATCCGCTCTACACGCGCAAGATCTTCATGGTTGAGCCGACATACTTCCTCGCGTGCCCCATCTTTGAAGACAATGGGTTCCAGGGCAAGCTGAAAGGTGTCCCTGAGGACAATGAGGAGGGTCTCGACATTGCTTTTCTTCGACGCGAGCTAAAGGCTGCAGAGGCGCAAGCATCGGAGAAGGCCAAGACATCTGGACAACCGGACGCCCCGACGATCAAGACTGGAAAGACATACCCTAAAATCTACAAATACGTCATCTACCTCGTCCCGACTTTCTCCAACCCCAGTGCAAAGACTCTTTCTCTGCAGATGCGGAAGGATCTTGTCAGCCTTGCTCGCGAGTACGACGCTCTTGTAATTTCAGACGATGTCTACGACTTTCTAAGCTGGCCTGAAGATCCAGCTGCTTCTGTTGACGCTGTAGCCACTGTCCCGCCTCGCCTCATCGATATCGACCGAGAGATGCCCGGATGCAGTCATTTTGGAAACACTCTCAGCAACGGCTCGTTTTCTAAAGTCATTGGACCGGGTGTTCGAGTTGGATGGGCGGAGAGCACGCCGGCTTTTGCCAAGGAGCTAGGAGAGGTGTAAGTCACGAGTGTCATTCCTCCTCTTGTTGTTCTGTCTTTGACTAATGCACTTAAATCAGCGGTTCTTCAAGCTCAGGCGGTGCTCCTTCACACCTCACCTCTACCTTCGTCGACAAGATGCTCCGAAACGGTCGGCTTCAGTCCCACATCAAAGACACGCTCGTCCCCACGTACCGAGAGAGATACTACGCGCTCATGTCAGCCATCCAAAAGATTTTGGTTCCTCTCGGGGTTCGTGTTGAAGTCAACAGACCCAAAGACGCGGGTGCAGCGACTGCAGGGGGTTTCTTCACGTATCTTAGACTACCAGACGACCTTTCCGTTGCCAAGAATGTAGCCGCGATTGCGCTGAAGGATCAACAATTGCGCGTGGCTTTCGGGCACATGTTCACCGTCACTGGAGACGAGAGCAGCGTGTCTCGGGCGGAGGCAGAAGATGGTTTTGCCCGATGTATCAGACTTTGCTGGGCGTGGCATGAAGTTGCGGAAATCAAGGAGGGAATTGACAGACTAGGTGCTACGATTGTTGACGTCAGGGAAAGGATCAAGAAGGGAGAAGACTTGAGTAGCCCTGTAACTATTGGAATCAGGTAGTCAAATTGGACATACAGAATTGAAATGTCATAGTAGATCACAGTCGAAGTCCTAGTCCGACAGTCCTACGTGCTTGGTCTTGATTTCCCAAATTGAACCGAGTATTGAGTTTGATGGTAGATTTCAATCCGGAAAAGAGTCCATCCCAATCATTGAATCGAGACTGTCACAAATTTTGACAGCAAAGTACCACGCTGTGAAGACACCAGAGCTCCGACGCATGATGAAAGATCTCTCATTGATATCTAAACTCCCACGACAGTATGTAAATCCCTCTGATATCCCTAATGGTTGATCTACAATAATTGAAACAAGCATCAACCCAAACCCGGACTCATTGTCCAGCCTCAAATAATGGTAGCAGAGTTGCGGACAGGCTCCACGGCGCCCACCAACTTATTCTCAATCTCCTTCTCTTGAGCATCCACAGGGTCAGCGACCTCAGCCTCGGAGGGCGGCTGATTCGCAACTGCCGCAGCCTCTTGCCGGAGCTGGCGTTTGTGCAAATAGTCCGCGACAACTGCCGAACGCTCATTAGCACGCCTCGTTGGTTTTGTGTAGGGAATAAGTTTGACTTACGGACGAGAACCACCGCAGCAAGCGCAAAGGACAGAATCGAAGGGAACCCTCGCTCGAACTTGGGAGCCATGGTCTGGGGAAAGATGAGAATCGGCAGGAAAGAGTCTTTTCACCACCCGTTAGTCGCAAAGTCTCTGATGGTATCACAGGTAGCTTACTGGTTGCGTAGAACAGTCCGTTCATGCTGGAGATCGTCAAGGCTCTCTCCTCGGCGTTGCCGTTGTTGACCTCGTTGGCCCAGGTCTGCTCCCAGTCAGCTGCAACGATCACTCAGTAGATTCGAGAGATTACTCACCCAGGTCACGGCAGTCACGTAACCGCAGGCAACCAAGAAGAAGCCCGCAACGCGAGCGCCGTCGGAGTCGGGGTAGGCGGTGAGGATGGAGGAACCGACGACGGTGGTGCCGAGCTGTGAGGCCTTGTCAGTAGTTTCTCTCTGATGGAAAAGAGAGGGATATTTACCAATGGGCCAACCATCCACATAGGCCGATTCCCTGTCAGATCGGACATGAAACCCCACGAAAAGTCGGTTACCATCGTGACGAGGTTGGCGCAGGCCGGGATGACGTTGCGCTGGGTGACGCTATATCCGTTCTCGCCTATCACTCGTTAGCTTGGCCCTTTTTCTGCCCTCCAAATACAAGACATACGCAGGTAGATGGCGAAATAGTTATTCGCCTGACACGAGTTTCCATACTACAAGCAACAGTCAGCATCCTCCCACCACACGCTTCATCCAACACGAGACCAAAGGGGAAGACTCACAAAGATGTACATCAGACACAGCACCCACCATCTCCAGTTCCCAAACATGCGCTTGACGAGCTTCAGGTCCATGACGCCCGTGATCTCGACGCGACCGAGCTTCGCGGAGCGCTGCATCGCGAGCTGCTTGTCCTCCTCGGTGATGTACCACGCCGTCGTGTTATGCGGGTAGTCCGGCAGCAGGAACCACACGGACAGCGCGATCGGCAGGCTCATGCACCCGCAGATGATGTACATCCAGCGCCAGCCCGCCATGCCGAGGTGCCCGTCGAGGCCCTTGTGGATGCCGGCCTGGAGGAAGCCCGAGGTTGCTTGGCCGAAGAAGCCGGTGACGTGCCAGACGGCGACGCGCCTTGCGTTTCAGTCAGTATTCTGTTTGGACGTCTGGGACGTGGGAGGTGGGGGACGCACTTTGCGAGTTCTGTCTTGGTGTACCACGATCCGAGCAGGAAGATTATGATGGGCGAGAAGGGGCTTTCGAAGAGGCCGACCATGAAGCGGAAGGCGTACATCTGGTTGCTTGTTTGGGCCGCAGCCTGCGCGAAGCTGTCATTTTGGGTAAGCTTTCTCCTTGGGGAATGGCGGGATTTCAGATGCAATCTTACGTGAAGGCTGTCCAACCGAGCTCGCAGACCACAAGGCAGATACGAGGACGGACTTTGAGGGCGATCATGTTTGCTGGGATTTGCATGATGGCGAAGGCGATGGTATAGCACACTGCGAAACACAACTCCGTTAGACGACTTCATCTCCGTCGACGACTTTGAACACTTACTTAGCATGTATGTGTACTCGTTCCCCTTGATGTTCAAATCCTCCTTCATGCCACTGACGTCTATCACTTTTTGTCAGAACACCATTTCCCTCTTCGAAAGGGGCTACTCACATGCGTTGGTGATGTTACTCTGGTCAATGTATTTCATCCACTATCAACCTCGTTAGCAACCCCAAAGACCACAAGGAGGCCCTAAAGGAGACTCACCCATCCCAGCGTCGCGCAGATGAGAATCCCGAAATCCAACTTCCTCACCAGAGCCCTCTCTTGCGGGCTCTTCAGATGCTGATCCGCATCCCAGAGATGATACAAAATCTTCTTTCCAAAGGAGACGTTGTGCGCCTCGTGCGCGCCGACACCGACGTCAGAAGCAGCGGGAGACATGGCCGAGTTGACCTCGTGGCTCTTCTTGCCGTCCATCACTGAGTCGCGTTGTGTGCGAATTGAACAACGAAAGTCTTCAACACAAGGCTTCCGCAAATCAATATAGTAAGGAGCCGGTGGGAGTTTCGACACCGAGACACACCTTGGACAATGAACTGCCACTCCATAATGTAAGTTTTATTATCCTCCGAAAAGACTACGGGTTAATGATAACCAGCCACCGCACCAAACCCAAACCCCGGCCAAACATGCTGCATCTCCCATCCAACTGCACGTTATCAACAGTATCAGCAGATCAAAAGCGCAAGCCAAGACCTCGACACCCCCGGTGGATCCCCTCAATCTTTCGGCATCCTGCCCGAAGATAAGCTGCATCGAACACACGTTGCGCCCCTCTTGTCGGGCGTCGTCCGACGCATCCCTCTTTCTTCTCCCCCCGATCGCTTTCCCCGCATTCTTATCATTCGACACCACCCCCGGTCCCCGGATAAGCACCCCCGTCCGCCGGGGCGGCCGGCGTTCATCGGCCGACGTCGGGGTACGAATCACTTAGTCGTCCTCTCTAAAACAGCCACAGTGACGACGTCAGCCAAACCTCCAGTCTCCCCAAGATTGTATCTGCTGGTTGCCTCCTCCTATTCACCTCAAATGCCAATCAACGAAATCTGAGAATACCCATCACAGCAACCAAAACCGCCAAGCAAAAATGTCCTCCTCAGTGCCCCCCGAACAGCTCGCCCTGGCCCGCGAGACGGTCCGCCCGAACCTCGTCAAGAGCCTCATGCGCCAGAACCGCCTCGCGCACTCCTTCGGCCTGCGCGTCGCCTTCTCCACCGAGATGCCCCTCGTCGCCAAGCGCGCGGGCTACTCGGCCGTGCTGATGAACCTCGAGCATATGGCCATGAGCATGGAGACGATGAGGGATATCGCTGTGTCGTGTCTGAATGTGGGGTGAGCAAGCCTTTTCCTCACCACAGCTCCTCGTAGATAGATACAGCCTGACGAACTGTGCAAATTACTGACGGATGTTATTCTTGATCACAGAATCACGCCTACAGTAGTCGTCCCAACATGCTCCCAGGAATGGATCTCGCGCTGCCTCGACTCCGGCGCGCAGGCCGTCATCGTCCCGCACGTCAACACCGTGGAACAGGCAAAGATGTGCGTTGACGCGTCGAAGTTCCCTCCTCTTGTGAGTTGCTTTCCATCCTCTGCGATCATCTCCCTTCCAAAGCTTACGTGAAACTTCCATCGTTAGGGCCACCGCTCAGTCACAATGGTCACCGCAATGACGCAGTACACCACGCAACTATCCTACGCGGCCATAGCCGAAGTCGTCAACGACGAGGTGCTCATCATGCCCATGATCGAGACGAAAGAAGGTGTTGAGAATGTAGAGTACGTTTACGTCCGCTTCTCTAGAAGAACCATTCCCGCGCGACTCCTTGCTAAAACTGTCTCTAGGGCCATCGCCGCGGTACCCGGCATCGACGCGCTCTTCATCGGATGCGCAGACCTCTGCATGGAGTATGTCCTCCTCCCATCGTTTACACAAGGCTCGACTGACGGTGATTAGGCTGGGCATTCCCGGACAATACGATTCGGAGCTGTTCCATTCGACGGTGGCCAAGATCGCAGAGGCAGCCGAGAAGGCGGGCGTAGACGGGCGCAAGGTGTTTGTCGGACTGGGAGGGTTGGAGCCGAGGCCAGATCTGCTTGAAGAGTTTGCGAAGAAACATGCTCCTATTCGGTAGGCAGAAATTTTCACATAAACCTTTGATTGATACTGACACACCATCGACAGATTCGCCATGGCGGGCCGCGACTTGGCTCTGCTTCTGGCTGGCATGTCAAAACAAGCAGCGTCAATGAACGAGATTTCAACAAGACTTCAGTAAAGCTTTTAGCCCAAAAATACGAAGAAAATAGACGTAACAATTTGTACCACACTAAGCACTAATACTCCGTCCCAACGCCGTGCTAAGCAGTCTTGCAACAAGCAACACGTTAACTCCGTGCAATATCCCTCGCTCGCAATGCTAAAGTCTTACGCCAGATTTGGAAGAGAAAAAAAATTGGTTCGTCATGCGGTTGTTTGAATTGGTGGTGTAGGTAGGCCTAGGCTTTAGTCGCCCTCCCAAACGTTCGTCACGTTTCTCAGCGACGAGGGCTCGATGCGGCCGGCGGCGGTGCGGGTTCGGCCACGGGGTTCGCCTGTGGTACCGTACTGGGGGCTCAGATCGCGGTATGTCACGGGCACGTCGGACTCGTCGCCACTGTCATTCGGAGCCTCGGCGGCAGCGGCAGCGGCAGCGGCTGATGTGAGGAGGGGTCGGGTGCGCTCACGCTCCTCGATGGGGCGGTCCGAGAGGTGTCGCCAGCCCTGTGCCCACCACGCGTGCCTCCAGTTGCTGGCGCTTTGTGTGTAGAGCATGGTGAGAATCTGACGACAGGTGGTCAGCCGTCAATAACCAAATACACATGATGAGGCAAACGCACCTGCAAGACACCGACAACTAACACGATGCCCAGGTCGATGCTCGAGTTCCTGATCGTTGCCTCGCGCCATGGTCCCATGCACGGGGTGTCACGCCCGTATCTCTGGGCGCATTGCACGTCTGCCCGGAATGGCCAGGCACGGTCCTTGACGCTGTTCAGACCGCAGCAGTCCAAGCTATCCTGGATGTGTCGAATGGCAGACTCGTCCTTGCCAGCAAACATGTGCTGCCAGGTGGTCGACAGTCCGCAGTTCAGGTCGGCACCGGGAAGGGAAGACTGAAGGAAGAGGACGGCGATGGCGGTGGTCAAGACGCCCTGCAAGCTCTGCAGGATCGTCGGCAGCAGCTGCTCGGTGCGTGCGAGCGACTGGCTGGCGTTGAAGAGAAGGCGAGGACGGTAGAAGGCGTTGACGGCCCCAATAATGGGGAGGATGATGGGAAGAAAGCTCAAAAACGGCGCGGTCGGGAGGGAGAGTCTCGAGCTCGAGACGTGAGTGACGCTGCGCGATGGTCAGTAAGATTGAATTTTGATGAAGCTGTTGAGCTGTCGAGGAGAAGGACTTACATGGCCGTCACAAGAAGGGCGACGCAGATCTGATAATCCCAGTCAGGTTAGCGAACGAAATGGAGTATGCAACGCTGCAGTGCCGCCTGAAGTCCGTGGGCTGCTCACCAAAAGGTACACAATCCCCGGGTTGACCATCTTGGCGTCCAGTCTCTGCCACAACTGCACCGGATATCTCAAGTCGACAAGACGAAGTTGAAAGGGCGATGCCAAAACGTGGGAAGGCGTGGTGGCTCACATGTAAATACCCTGGAGAATCAGCGTAGCTTGGAGGAAAAAGAAGTGGAGGACGGGAGAAGAAGGGTGTGGCGTTGGCCGTCGGGTCTCCAGGCGCCGATCTCTGCGACGAGAGGGGAAAGCTAACCTGTGGCCCCCAAATCGGACACCCTCTAGCGGCAGTAGGCAGCGAGCCCGCCCCCAGTTAATTAGGTCGACGCAGAAGGAACTTGGGAAGACGCCGCAGCTCCAGACGTCATGGGCAACCCTTCCGAAGCTCCCTCAGAAGCTTATTCCCTCACATTTGAGCACGCAATAGGCCAGCAGGGTCTTGGGATGCCTGGGGAGTCATCGTTGGGCACACTACTGCCGGAGGCCCGCGTAGGCGTGGGAGGGGGGTTCTTTGGTGGAATGCTGCTGGACCCCGCACGCT
This sequence comes from Colletotrichum sp. SAR 10_66, assembly GCA_028639655.1. Taxonomy (NCBI): domain Eukaryota; kingdom Fungi; phylum Ascomycota; class Sordariomycetes; order Glomerellales; family Glomerellaceae; genus Colletotrichum; species Colletotrichum sp. SAR 10_66. Next base: position 48,643 of record JAQIUS010000269.1, read on the forward strand.
GTGCGACCGCACTGGACTGAGACGAGGAGAGGACACCGCGGGAGGTGGGAGGCGAAGGCGATGTTGCTCATCCCGTGGCCCTTTGCGCTGTCGATCACGATGCGATTTGCACCTCCTCGCCTCTCGTCCCCGGTCGCATGTGTGTTGTCTTGATGATTCTCAATGCACCCAGCCATGCCATGCCATCCATCAAAACCCGTCCATCAAACGATTTGTCGCTTGCTTCTCGTCATGAGCGTCTGGCGGTGTGCCGCTCGCCGCTTTCGGGTAAAAATAACGCACAAGGTAAGCTGAGGATGACGACAGCGGCCGGCAGGGAGCCATCTGGCTGGGTTCGACAGATGGAGGGCGCCTGCGAGCTCCCCTGCTGCTTGTTCCCTATGCAGCTGCGCTACCCGTGGTTCGTCTGGCCAGCCATGCCAATTCAATGTTTGCCTCCCCGTTAGACCCCAGACTGGGAGGGCCTAGCCATCACCGACCGAGACGGCGCCCAAAGACCCTTGGAGGTGCATGCACTACCGCCAATGGAGCTCGAGGGGTTGGGAGCAAAATGTGTCTGCGGGCGCAGTTGGCGAACAGCATTCGGTCGCACAGCTTCCACGGCTCAATCAGAATTGGTGGCCATATCTTTGTCGTTTCGAATCGAAAAGCTTGGGTTGTCCCGCCAGTAGATATCCAAGCGATGCGTCCCGCGTTGGGCTAGCGTACAAGAGACCAACGCACGCGCCTCAACATGCCCCGGGACGGCCTGGATCGGAGTGAAAGCTCGCGACCAGAATAAGGTAAGGCAGCTCTGAAGTCCTTCTCGTGTGGCAACACATGAACACGGCGAAGGGGATCCTGGCTGAGACGTCCAAGCTTCTCGCATCAGCAGCATTCGATTGTCGGTTGTAAGCCACGATCATTCCTCGATGATTCTTCGAATTCTCCGGACAACTGAGATCACTGTGCAGTGTCACGACCCCGCCATTCCCAGGACGCAACCAGCAAATCCCGAATAGTCAAGTGGTGTTTGACATGACACGAGGAGATGGAACAGACGTCTTTGCATCGGAGAAAAGAAGACGCCAATGTCTGGGGGCGGAAAGGCATGGCTGCAGGTTCACGGTGTGACGGACCCACAAGGCTGAAAGAGTCCCTGAGTGCCGTTCCGGGCAGGAAGATGCCGAGCCGGTAGAACGGCGCCGAAGTGGATCCATCAGCGAGAATGATGTTGGAGATTCGGCTTGATCCTGGGGCGCTGACGACGCTGGCACTGCATCGTGGGGTCGACTGCTTGGCTTGGAGTCTCTGGGAGTGCTGATTGGGCCGGACAGCTGAGCTCAGCTGGGTGGGCGAGAGAACAGCTGGCTAGCCAGCGAAACAGGATGCCGTGTTGAAGCCTCTGCGGCTGAGCCAGGATAAGACGGCGGTAAAGTGCCGATCGTCGCAACGGACTCTGAAATGGTCTCGTCGGCCACAGAGAACCGGCTGTCGCGCAGTCGCGTTGGCCATGTCGGAAGAGATGCGCTGGCGGCCACAGGCTCGGAGAAGATGGCGTAGGCTTTGACCATCATAGCCCATGCATCCATTTCAGATGCTCTCGGGGCATCGAAAAGTTGGATGCTTGTTCTAGAAGACCATGCCCGTCTGAGGGAGGTGTTCTCTGGAAGGATTCAGAGGATGAGACGAACCAGTGGACGAAGAACTTCAAGAAGGTGGTGAGGGGCACGTTTTAACCTGTCTTATGTAAGGCCTGAGCTAACCTGAATAGGTCATCTCTGGCGTCTTCCATTGGCCACAGCTCAACCAGCTCCCCAGTTATCGGCTCCACACCAAAAGAACCCCTCCATCGCGCCGGCGCATTCTGAGAAGGAGCTGAGGGGCATTTTGGGGGCGCATTCAAGGAAGGCACCACACCAGCTGCGACCTGACGCGGCGTGCATCAGCCAAGCTTGACGTTGTCTGTTTTCCCTGCCGCCGCTCCCTGCGTTTGCCTTCATCATCATCTCCTCTCCGCATCTTATCTCACCTCACCTCAACTCTTCAAATATCCCTACTCCGTGCGCCACAGCTCGAGCGCAGACGACAGACGCCCGCCCTCCCTCCTGAGTCAGAACCCACCTGTCGCTCCTCAACATGGCTGCGCAAATCACCTCAAAGCTTGCCAACCTCAACCCCTTCTCCAAGCGCGCCCCCGAGGATGAGGAAGAGCTCGGCGATAAGACGGACCACTCCACCCTCGCAGGCGGAGGCCACGCCGCCCGCGACTCCGACCTCAAGCACCGCCTGCGCGTGAGTCGCGCAATCAAGTCCTTCCTGGTCGATCAGAAGGTTCTGTCCTCCAAGGAGGCCGACATCGATTCGGACCAGCCCTCCCGCGCCCTGCAGGCTCTTGTCGACAAGCCTCACATCAGCGTGCCGCGCGAACTCACCGACAGGTCCCACCCGCTGCCCGAGTACTTCATCAGCTCCAGCCACAACACCTACCTCCTGGCCCACCAGCTTTATGGAAGCTCCTCGGCCGAGGCCTACGAAGACACCCTGCGCGCTGGTGCACGCTGCGTCGAGATTGATGCCTGGGACAACCCCGACAACAAGGACGAGCCAAAGGTCACCCACGGCTACACCCTGGTCTCTCACATCCCCTTCCGTGCCGTGTGCGAGACCATCCGCGATGTCGTCGACCAGGAAGCGAGAGATCCTAACCCAGCTGCCCCCATCCTTCTGTCTCTGGAGAACCACTGCGATCCAGAGGGGCAGATGCGCCTCGTCCATATCATGAAGGAAGTCTTTGGCGACAGGTTGCTGAGCAAGGCGGTGCGAGAGAAGGGCCACGCGGAGCAGGAAGGCGATAGCCCTGTTCGTCTCGAGGAGCTCGGCAACAAAATTGTGCTTATTGTCGAATACCACTTTCCCGGCGAACCTGACGACTCCAGCTCCAGCTCAGACGACGAAGACGAGGAAGAGAGAAAGAACCACGAAGCTTACAAGGCCAAGAAGAAGGCCGCCCCAAAGACACTCATTGTGCCGGAGCTTGAGGCGCTCGGCGTCTACGCCCAGTCCGTCAAGCCAGTCGACAACTCCTGGTACGAGGACATTCTCAAAGACGGACCTCACCATCACCTCATCAACGTCTCCGAGTCTGGCCTCGCCTCCCACATGCCCGAGGCCAGCGACAAGATCTCCCGACACAACGCTCAGCATCTCATGCGCGTCTTCCCGAAGGGCACCCGTATCTCATCTAAGAACCTTCATCCGGTCCCTTTCTGGGGCATCGGTGCTCAAATCTGCGCTCTCAACTGGCAGACCTTTGGCGCATCGATGCAGCTCAACGAGGCCCTCTTTAGTGGTTCCGAGGGCTTCATCTTGAAGCCTGCTGCACTTCGCGCGGGCGGCTCCGGCCATCTTGATTCGGGAGGCAAGAAGAAGCTGCGTCTCCACGTTGGCGGCGCCACCGACGTACCTATCCCTTCTAAGCGTGACGACGACGAGCCCATCAAGCCCTATCTCACCTGCACTCTGGTTCATCCGCATGACCTGTCCATGGAACCGCCTAAGAGGAAGACGGCAGGGTACAGGCAACACAAGCTCACGGGGTTCTTGCACAAGGGCGAGAACCCACCACCGACGGAACCGCTCTGGGACGAGACGCTGGAGTGGGAGTACCAAGATAACGAGATGGTGTTCTTGCGAATGCTCATTAAGAGCGACGATAGCTTCGCGAGGAACCCGATGCTGGCCGTCGGTGCGGTGCGGCTGGCTTACACCGTACCCGGCTGGGTCTTTATCCGGATGTTGGACTTGAAGGGCAGAGAGACGACGTGCTCCATTCTCGTCCGCTTCGAGATTGTTGATGCATAATGAGGGATGACCATAGTAGTCTAATGAATTGATGTCACCTTTTCTTATCTTGTCGCTGTTTGTTGCGATTCGGACCCATCTGTGGAATATTGTCGGTGAGAATCCAATCGAGATGTGGTCCTGAAGGTCGAAATAAACTTTCCGACTCCCTGCTATCATCCCAGTCTTTCGTACCGACGACGTCGGCTCCATTTAACCCTGGGTCTGCTGGCCAACGACATCTCAAGCAGTTTGATGTGGTGCTCCAGCTCGGTCTACCTCCACGGCGTGTTTGTTATAATCATGCCATGGGACCTAGCCTAGGCCCTCGTGTCGGGCTGGTGTTCAAGGGTATCGCGAGTCATAGCTTCGCCATACATCACTTCGCAAGACGTCGTACTTTGCGCGTATTCGTAATGCGGTGTTCGTGTTCTTTCCTCCACTACCCAAATATCTACCTACTTACCCTATACTTACATGGCGTCTCAGTGACGGAGAGATTCGTGGGTATCATTGCATTAGGGTACTTGAAAACACACGATATAATACAAGACTTCGGGGAAGCTGTCGGCTCTGATATCCTTCGGATCAAGCGAGTTGGGTAGAGGTAGAAATTTCAGTAGAATAAAGGCCCATATACGCAGCGGTATATGGGGGAGGGGCCGACTGTAGCGAAGCTCACACCATGAGGACAAGGTACGAGTCAGGATATCAATAAAATTGCGCAGAGTCGATTGGAGGAACATCGTGTCGGTGCTGATCGTACTTAAAATCATTACTCCACCGAACAAGAAGTACGGAGGGCATTGCCGATGTGCTTGGCGTCCTGGTGGGATGTGGGGAAGTCGACAGAGTCAGTTGAGGTCCAATTTCAACGTTCACTGACCAGGGACATATACTCCCGCCCAGTCGATATCTTATGCTCGTATATAGAGCGCAAGATAATGAGTGAATTATATAAATGCTAACCCAACTGACTTCATCCCACCGGTCTGTCATCTCAATCTGCATCGACCATCCCTTCATCTTCATCGTAAGCAAAGCAACCCCCCTCCATGTATAAAACCTTCGTCCACACCCTAACACACCAAAGGCCACGATAACACCCACGGCTTCATTCACAATGCGCGTCTCCGCCATCTTCACCCTCGCCTTCGCGGCCTACGCCTCCGCGTGCGCCAGCTACAACGACTGCCACTGCTACGACAGCAACGGCGTGCCCAACAACGGGGCGACCAAGTCCGTGTGCGACCACTTCGGCGGCAGCATGATCAAGGCGGAGCGCGAGTACGGCGCGAGCACGACGTACCAGGAGTGCGAGGTCAAGACGTACGGCGGCGCGTCGAGCTTTGATAACTGCGACTGGCGGAGGCGGTGCCAGGGGGCCGGGGCGACGGGGGCTGATTCAAGCTGTCGGTCGAAGTATCCTTGAGCGTGAGGGGGTTTGGTAATTGGGGGGTTGTGTGAATTTTGGATAGACGGATGTAATGCGCAGCCGAGAAGAATCGACTTTTCAATGTTCTGTTTGGGTGAAGCTCTTGCACACTTCGTGCCTGTTTCGGTGTTTTCACAGCTAATGTGTTTGTATGTCGAGCAGCCATTTGTCATTTGCCGCAAGACGGACAATTGCGACGGCTGCTCAACATAGTTGAAAGATTGACGCTGGCTTGGCCATCTTCGAGATCCGGTCGCCCAGCATGCTCTCGACCTCAGTTGACAGTTGATGCCTTCAAGCAAACTCAACATGCTCAGCAGGCCTAACCCCAAGCCTTGCGCTCGGCAAGATCGTCTTAGCTCATGCGAAACCCAAAAGTTCAGACGTCAAAATGCCCAACAATGTCTGCGAGGAAGGGCTCTGATCAACGGCTTTCCGATAGTTGTGGGGTGCAGCTTACGGGGGCTTGGCAGGCACACTTCCCCGTGGGGTAAGTCACCTCTCCCGCGCGTTCGTCCGATGCTCCGGGCCAGATCTCCCGACAACGACCCACGAACCTAAAGCGAGAACAGCATCCCCGGGGAATGTGATTCGGACCAAGTTATCAGGCCAGGGGTTGGTGATCTTGTGGTACTCTGCCAAGACTTGGCTTGTTTCCTCCTCCAATGGCGGCCCTTCGCTTGGGGAAATGCCGCCTGCGCGTAATGTCGTTCGCGCGGCCGAACGACATCTACCGATATGCCAAAAGTGGGAATGCAACCTGAGTGAAACTCATCTCGTTGCATTTCGGAACCACGAGAACGAGCGTGGGATATTGCAGCCGGCATGTCAACTTCATGAACGAATTGTATAGCTACCGAGAAATATAAATGAGCGAAACAAGTTCTCTCGAATGAGATTTCCGGCGATAGGGATCCAAGCCAGCAAACCTTCAAGCACAGCAACCTTCCTGAATCTACCTCAGACACCCATCATGAAGTTGCAAACGACGCTTCCCGCAATCCTTGCGCTCTTCGGCGGACTATTGGCCCACGCAGCTCGGCCGTTGGAAAACCTCGGCCGAGGCGTAGTCGCCGTCCGCAGAAGCGACCAAGAGATCCTCGTTTCTTGGCGGCTTCTGGGCCTTGACCCTAGCGGAATCGGCTTCAACGTCTATCGCAATGCAGGCGGAAGCCCTGAGAAGCTTAACAGCGCCGTCCTCACCGGCGGCACCAACTTTGTCGACTCTACCGCCGACCCAGACGAAGTCAACACCTACTTTGTCAAGCCGGTTATCAGCGGCAAAGAGCAAGACGCCAGCGGATCCTTCAGTCTCCCGGCTGATCATGCCGTCGAGCCCGTCGTTCGTGTCCCCATCAACAGCGGCGGTGCCGTCAAGTTCGTCTGGGTCGGCGATCTGGATGGCGACGGCGAGTGGGACTTTGTCATTGATCGCCAGACGTCGCCTCAGTCACTCGAAGCTTATACCAGCAACGGGACTTTCCTGTGGCAGATTAGTCTGGGACCCAACAGCGAGAACCAGAATAACATTGAACCTGGCTCTGCAACGATCGATGTCGGCCACTGGGACGGTGCGACTGTGTTCGATTTTGACAGCGACGGCCGGGCGGAAGTCGCCCTGAGAATCGCCAACGGCGTCAAGTTCGGAGACGGCACCACTTTCGACGATGGCGAGACCGACGACCACCAGTTCATGGCCATCATCGACGGACTTACCGGCGCCCTCCGCGCCACTGCCCCTGTGCCTACAGACTACATCGAAGACGGCCCAATGGGTGCGCGCTTGGGCGCGGGATTCCTCGACGGAGAGACGCCCCACCTCGTTGCCTACATGAAGAACCGCCAGGACTCGGGAGCCTTCAATCTGATCTATGCGGCCTACACCTTCAACGGTAAAGCTCTCACGCAAGAGTGGCAGTGGAACCGGGGTAACGGCAATTACTCGGACGGGCACAACACGCGTATCATCGACGTGGACGGCGATGGGAAGGACGAAATCTTTGAGATTGGGTTTGGTCTCAACGGCGACGGAAAGCCTCGCTATTCGCTCAACGACCAGGGTGTTGTCCACGGCGACCGCTTTCACATTGCCAAGATGGACCCTGACCGCGAGGGCCTCCAGGGGTACGGCGTTCAGCAAGACAACCCGAGTCTTTTGTACGAGTACTACTACGATGCCGACTCTGGCGAGATTCTCTGGAAACACTACGGCGATGAGGTCGGCGACAATGCGCGAGGTATGGCTGGAGACATTGACCCCAACCACGAAGGGATGGAAGTGTGGTCGTTCATGGGCGTGTACAATGCAAAGGAGAACGAGCTTACCGAGCCCGACACCTTCCTTGCTCCGTGGCCTCATACAGGTCTCTGGTGGGACGGAGACGAGATGATGGAGCTCTTCAACGACGGCAAGTTTGAAAAGTGGAATTGGAACACATCTGCGGTCGATCGAATTTTGAAGGTCAGTACCTACGGAGGTACTCTGTCGGGTAGATACGCCCAGTTCATTGGCGACATCCTTGGCGACTGGAGGGAGGAGGTTGTTGTCACTAGTGCGGACGCGGATGCGTTGCTGATCTTTACGACGGATAAGCCGAGCGACATCCGGCTGTATACTCTGGCGCACAACCCGGCTTACCGCAATGCCATGACGCTGAAGGGCTACATGCAGTCTAGTCACGTCGACTACTTCATTGGAAAGGATATGAAGGCGCCTCCTACGCCGAACATCAGATATGCGGGTGCCTAGAAGCTGGAATTCAGCACTACGGTGTTGTAACCCTACGTCGGCAAGCCCAGGTTGAGACAGCCGAAGGAGGGATGCAACAATCAGTCAATTCCCGTTCACATTACTCGTTCAGAGTTTCTTGTAGCTATTCATCTTCACATATGCAAAGAGTATAGTATATATATAACGGCAGTAGTCACACTGTATTTACATTGAATTCAACAATTTCTCACGTACATTAAGACCAACGTGGCTGGCGCTCCAAGACTCCTTCTTATCCTTCCAAGCGGCAATGTTCTTCTTCGTGAACAACCTTTCAAACAAGAGTCTTGGCGACGCAGCGAATCCGGCGACCGGAGAAGTGGTTGTCGAGGTTGACGCACTCGCCAGGCAGGTCGCCGAGGTAGGCACCGGTGCAAGAGCCGCCGTTGCTGGTCTTGCCCTCGTACGCGAGCCAGGGTCCGTAGGTAGCGCCAGTAGCCAGGTAGACGGAGTGGGAGGAATCGTCCATGGTGACAGTGGCGAGCTTGACGCCGGTGTGTCCGTAGTTGAGCGATCCAGAGCTAGTCGCGAGGTGTTAGTTTATCATCCCTAGAAGGCTGTGTGAAGATTGACAGAGGACGCGGAAAGGCGAGCAGAAGGGCCGGGTGACGAGGGCTATCATAAGGCTGAATGGGATGGCGACTTACCAATCGCCGCTCTTGTACTCGTTCGCCTTGTTGTTGGCTGCTGACACAGTAGCAGCGAGGCCAAAGACAAGGGTACCGATGATGTTGTTGGCGAGCATTTTGCAAGGGATTTGGCTGCTGGGGATGAAAGTTTGCGAGTAGTGGATATTGAGACGGGTAGAGATGGGTGTGTATAAGGATGACAAGTAGATGTTGGTCTGTTATCGGAGCCTGAAGACCTCTTTATACCAAAATCTCAAGAAGACGAACAGCTCAATGTCACCGCCGCAGATATTATCACGAGCCTTGTCGCGAAGGATTCAATGGGGACCGCACGATGGAGCTTGAACCCTTCCATCGTGCGATCATCGCCATCTCTCCGCCCCGCTGCCGACCGTTGACAGACAGGGCGTAGACACCACTTAAGCTCCACGCCGTTGCTCGGATTGGACATAATTATCACGGAGAGGATCCGGGTCTGCGGTCTCGAAAGCACCGCAGGGTCCTTCGAGTCAGAGACACCGGTTCGGCCGGCGAATTTAGAAGCTCGACCCCAGTCACAGCCTCGGGCCGCAACCCTGGACCCTGTCGCTTGCGGAGGAGTTGGCTGAAGAGTCCACCTCAGGAAGGCACCTCAGTGGATGTGTTCTCGGCTGCCTAGCTGGGGGTCAGAAGCTTGTGCCAACGGATAGCAACTCCGTCGGTGGGGAGTAAGCTGGTCCAGATGTCAACCAACATCAGATATTTTTGATCGTTTTCGGGGTCCCGTTAGTCCACCCACGGCCACGGCGACTCAAGTACGTTCTCGATTTACAACTATTCCAACTAGCTACCAATGAATTTCACTGTCCATAAACAGAAGGATTCGGAGCTAGCAAGGTCCATTGATACCTGCCGATGGCAATACGACAACCGAATCCTTCAAGTAGGAACAAGTGGATGGGGCCACTGGTCTGAGTGGGGCTCAAGCTAGGTATGGGACTGATTTCGGAGACAGTCTCCGTCACTTTCAATACATACAAAACAGAGCGCAGAGGCCCGTGGGAGGTAGAAGCAAAGTGTTCTACGCTGAATGCAATGACAAACTGATGTATGGAATTGTGATCAGAAAAGTAGAGGGCCACCAATAGGCGTTACAATATTCAAGATACAGCCATTGCTTTCCTTTCAATGAGTAAGACCAAGTCAATCCGCGACACAGTAGCTTTACATTATCTAGACTATTGGCAATCCGGCTTTGACGGATTCAAATCAAAGCCGATTCATACTCAGGCTCGTTGTAATGCGGAGAAGTGGTATGAGACAGGTATTGGCTCTTATAACAAGGCGTGGAAAGAGAGGAAAATACCTTATTCAGTGACTAATGCCCGCAAAAGACCACGCTGCAGGACAATGACCACATGTTTCACATGGAGAATGATATACATAGTTGTGGATCATTGGCTAGTGGTCAAGTATGCCAGTTGCGTGTGTAACATCATCAACTTCTTTCACGGACAGTAATGTAAGCAGGTAAATGTGGGGAGCCTCAGGTCGAGATTCAGAGCCACGGATCTACCAATGCATGAGCCAAGGGTGCGTAGTGTAGCGAACGAACGCTAAAATATTATGTCCATCGAATTGAACCATAGCACACGATATGTTTCATCTGCCATGTAACCTTACAATCGGAATTCCATTTCACCCTATAGAAATAGGTTTCTTGGCGCCAGAAGCGTGTTCAATCAATTGCATGAGTCCGACTTGACCTATCACAACGCCGCACATAGGGTCACAGCAGAACGACGGTGAATCGCGGGGTTGTCCATGGCGTTCTTTTAAAGCCCTCGTGCAACTTTCTTTACTCATTGGCAGCACGTAAACTTCTCCTCACACGTTGCAAATATGGATGAGTCTTACACGGAGCATGCAACCCGTGGCGCAGATAATGGGGAGAAAGCCTTTCTCGACAGCTCGACTCAACACGCTGAGCCACAGCACCCCAGGGGTCTCGAGGTGTGTATGATCAGGCTGCCGGATTATTTGATGGCAAAAAGCTGGGGAAGAAACTGATGTGGTCTGTAGCGATACATAAGTCACTCTGCTGTGGTGAACTTTGGTGTCATCATCTTAGCGTCGTGGGAGTCCTTTGCTGTCACTTTTCAATTTGCCCTGGCCAACGGCGGGCCGGCTTCGATGTTTTACGGGTCCATCCTGGCTGGCTTTGGGGCGTGCGCCATTGGCTTCTCGCTTGCAGAGCTGGCATCTATGTAAGTGTTACCATCACTTCGCGTGACCACCCCATGGTATTTACATAAGTTCAGTGATCCGACAGTCGGCGCACAATACCGGTGGTCTGCCAACCTTGCACCTGGTGCAAACAGATTCTGGGGTCTGCTGCAAGGTACCTACGTAATCTCTTGATCATCGGGTGGAATCAACTGCAGAATTCTGACCTGCTTACAAGGATGGATCACGACTGCTGCGTGGTGCTTCGCCTGTGGAGGTCCCCCTTCCATCCTCGCGAATATCATCACGTCTTTGGCGATTTTCAATAACGAGGCCTACGAACCGCAACGCTGGCACACAAGCTTGATCATGATTGGTACTCTCATAATACCTTTCCTTTTCAACCTTTGGTTCCGTAAGTTGCTCGACGTGCTCGAGCTTCTCGGCGGTGTCTTACACCTAGCTCTCTTCGTCGCCTTCATCGCCGTTCTCGTCGCTTCGGGGCAGCGTAGCAGTAATGACTACGTGTTCAAGACGTTGACCTCAGATGTATCTGGATGGAACAACTCTGGCGTGTCATGGGGCTTGGGGCTGTTGACAGTAACGTTCTCTGTCACGGGCTTCGACAGCGTCATCCACATGAGTAAGCTCCGTGTCCTAGACCTCTTGGAATCAGTCACTCATTCACTTGCTTAGGCGACGAAGTCAAAAAAGCCCAGACTCGAGTGCCGCGCAGCGTCATCCTTGCTTGTACCGTGAACTCGGTCATGCTGGTTGCTTTCGTCATAGTGTTGCTGTTCTACATCGGCCCTGTGGATACTCTTTCCACCGCTCCTCTTCCACTGATCTACGTCGTCTACAATGCAACTGGCTCAAAATCTGCGACCAACGCCCTGATCTCACTTGTGGCAATTATTATCTTTCTTGCCCTGTTCAATATGCTCGCGTCTGTGTCCCGTCTTGTTTGGGTCTTCGCCAAAGACAACGGGCTGCCTTTCTCCGACTTCTTCTCGGTCGTAAGTGTATTCCATCTCCAAGTGCTCGTCTCTAGAACCCCCTTCTAACAGTCTTTTGAAAGATCAACCACACATTGAAACTCCCGGTCAATGCATTGCTCTTCATCGTCGGCATCGTCACGTGCCTTTCCCTCATCTACATCGCTTCCAGCACTGCGTTTAACGCCTTGATATCACTTCAAGCTCTAGGTCTTCACGTGTCATATTTCTTCCCAATTCTGTTCCTGTTATTACGAAGAGCACGAGGCCCAGCCCCACCATACGGTCCGTTTAAGCTTGGCAGCGCAGGTATCCCAGTCAATATCTTTGCCTTGTGCTACTTGGTCTACGTGGTACTTTGGATGCCGTTCCCACAGATTCTACCAGTCACCAAAGACAACATGAATTATGCCGGACCGATATTCGGCGCTGTGCTGGTTGGCGCACTGGCTGATTGGGCTTTCGGTGGCAGGAGGAGGTTCCAGATGCCTGTGAGGAAATACGGACTCTCGTCTGCGAATTGAAAAGCCTAAGCCGAAAGGGACGGATGAGGGAGAAGTTGGTGTCGCACTCGGACGCAGGGAGTTCGAGATCAGGGAAAATTTCTTGACGAGGACAGGCCTGAATTCTTTTGCATCGCCAAGTAAAAGCCCGCTTGGGCGCTTTCAAAGCGGTGAAGCTTTCATTTGTCCCGGAAGGGTTGGGCTGGATTGACTAATCATCCAACCAGAAAATACTTGCTCGAATCAATAAGTGCCTGAAGCTCTTGTTCTGAGGGAGATGGTTTTGAAAGAAATACTAAATGTCGCTATGAACTGGAGTTTGAACCACGGGTAGACCATAAGCCCTTTTCGATGGATTGATATTCTGGTTTCAAGTCGAAGGCTTTACACAAACGGCACAGGCAAACCGTAACATCTGGTTGTATCTTTAAAGCAAGTATGTGTCAAGCCTGAAAGGGACGCCGCGGTAGTCGGGTATGTTACATGCTGACTTCGGCTCCACCCTAAAACAATCAACAGTCCTAGGCGAGGAAGGATCGATGGCTAAGCAAAAAGTCCGATTTTTCCCTCCGTTGTTGGTGATGGTGAGGCTTGGTATGACAAGGTCCATATTGCCTGGTGGGACAGACGCCGAGTATTTGTTTGTTGCGGCATCAAAATTCACCGCGACGCTGTTCTCCTTGTTGCTGTCTGATGAGAGTAAGGGTATACTGCATCGCTGTTGTGCGATGGCAGCTATAGGGAAGCTGAGCATGAGAAAAGATGTTGCGAGAGAAGAAAACTGCATTGTGGGTGAATCTGTATGAACAGTAATTCGACTGGTATGAAGAACAGGAGCATTGTTGCAGCAGAGTGCCCAAAGGAGCATCTCATTTTATAGACAGCCTGCCCTCGGTTTTCTGCTTCACAAACCTCTGTGCGTCCTTACAGCGCGCAGAGGTTTATCAGGATGTAGGTCGTATAAACTGGGGCCGTAAGTATTTCGGGAGTGGGCGGCCGGCGGGCGGCCGGACGAGGTCCTCTCCGCCGCCGTTCGTCATGTACCGGATCCCTGGCCACACGGCGCTTCCCTTTATTTAATCACCTTTAGTGTACATACAAGTGAAAGAATTCTGAAACAATCATCGTGGCCCATGATGCCTCAGCGAAGTCTATTAAATTACTAGAGATCAGTTCGAGTAACACATGATATAACACACTGAGCTGGCAGTGGACGCAGCCAGGAGCTGAACTGACGATCGAAGCATCGCTAAAAGATGATGGTAGACAACAAATAGAATCCCTTGCAGTCCCAGTATCGCCTCCAGCGGCCGAGAATCTCTCCAACTCAATAGTCAAGCCTTTTGATTGGGCTCATGCCGTAAACTATTTATCCTCCACCACTATTTGTAACAACTCCGTTTAGTATTCCGCATGTGCATTGGCTGAATGGAAATAGGAGGAGATAACATCCATTCGGCATGACCGAAAGCTTTTGCTTGGAGCCACACCGGACAGTTAGATATCCTTGCTCACGCGCAACCCGCAGACCCAAATGACACAAACCCAAATTTGTGGATACAGCAATAGTCAACTGCGGTTGGTGCGTAAGATATCAGATCACATAAGCCGGACGTGGAACACTGTCTAAGAAATTGCTCATGACTCTAGGCCTAGAGCTACGGCCTCCAAGGCCCGCAACTAGGCCGGCCTTGGAGTACTCGTAATATTGCAGGTACCTGAACTTACATCGCCATAGAATCCAACGCAGCAACAGCAAACATCCATCATGTTCTTATGCAAAGCTCATTAGTCTACCTCAAGCTGCAACCCCCCTTAAAGCGAATTAATGTGGCTGACAGGCCAATGTGTAGTCTTTAGCAGACGGTCGATGTAAATCAGTCACGAATCGCTTGCTCTCTTTTTCCGAGCAATATTATCCTACCGTCCATACACTGCAACGGCCAAGAAGAGGTAATATAACTCCAACACGCAATCAACAAATCGGTTAATTGAAGAAATCTCAACACGATCTGTGGCTGAAGATGATATGACTGAGAAGCTGTGGTATATTCCATATAAACTTCATGTCCATCGCCCGAAAACCTCAAGTGATCTAATTCCGTTAAGCATTTTACATCCAGGTTAAACTGTCTATTCTCTCGTTCTAAACCCCCGACCATGAAGGGTTTTGCATACCTCCTGTTTCTCGTGGCTCCTACGGTTACGACAGCTGCCCCTCTCGAGGCTTCACCAGAAAATGTGTCCTTGGCTACGCACAACGAGCTTTTTGCTAGGGTAAATCAATCTCCTTACTATCGAAATCGTTGGAGTCTAATCTTTTCGCAGAAAGTCTGCGTTGTTGAAGACGGTATGAGCTGTTACTACGAGGGAGGAGATTGTTATTATCACGATTGCTGGGACTGCAAGTGTGATGCGACTTGGAGGGGCAAGAAGCTGACGCGTCGCAACTGTACCGATTCCACTTCTTGTCCCACTCGGTCGTAGATGTAGATCCCCGAGGTCAGCCGAGTGTCGTGTGCGTCAACTTGTACACTTAATACAAGAATACCTTTCGCAATTAATCGATTCCAAGGCGGGGCTGAAAGGACATCACTTTACCTATGTATTGCCATCGCCCCATTTTGAATCGCAAGTGACATTGGTGACATTATTCATAGCTTAAGTGCGAGGCACATGTGGTCGCGAGCCGACAGGTTGTATCGCGCTCAGGCCAAGAATTATTGTTTACAATAACTCGTTTACAGTCTGTACCGGTCCGAAGTTTGAAGCTACTATTTGTTTCCCTGTTCACCTCCCGGTGGGAAGAACCGGATATGATAATACTACGATGCACCACATTAGTACTCAAAATATAACGCGAAAGGTCACAACGCAAAACGATCGAAATCTACAAGGAAGCGCACAGTGTTTGCGGCCATATTCTAGCTTGGGTACCTATCTTAGGTAGCGTTAACTACATTGGACTTATCCAGGACTTCGTTTGTGGGAAATGTCTGTGCATCAGTAATCTGTGAAGCTTTCTCTGCCCTTAAGTAAGGCATTAGTAGGGGGCATGATGATTCAGCTTTGGGGAGTAACACAATCTAGTTTACTTGCAAGGCGATCTTTGCAGCCAGAGGAAGATTGGTCCTCGATGTTCTAACATGAGACTCAAAGGTTTACCGCCGTCCTGGCTGACTTACTCGTAATTCATCATATTCGCTAACATTGAACTGGAGAGGCACCTTGTACATTCCGTCGACAAGCCGTCGACAAGCGTAATACCAGCGTCTTATTCGAGCATAAGGTACGCGCGTGAATGAACGTCGCATGTCTTTGTAGTCGATCCAAGCATTTAATCGAGCACCCAAATGATAGATTACACCATCATCTTGATGCATTTTGACGCAACTTTAGTTCAACAATTCGGACTATTCACGCTCTATCTCCGGCACCCTAGACTACGATGAATTGCTCCGGTCCTTCCTTTCGCCAACGCTGGGCGCATGTAATGTGCCCATAATGATTGGCTGGAAGAAGACGGGCTGTCGTCAATATTAAGTAGAGCCAACAACATTTCATCCAGTCACGGCATATGAAAATAACATGTCTTCGGTATGGAAATCAAGGGTCCCGAACGGCTGCAGGCTGGTCTGAGTGATGCCATGTGGCAGTGCCGCAAAGAGTGGGCCACGGACGCCGCGGAGGTGCGGCCGGGCCAGTGCCTGGCGCTTAACGGCCCAAATCAGGATCGGGCCCCACTTGACCCCGGGCACGGGCGTCCGCGGCGCTGACGAGATTACGAATAGGTCGGATCCTCAGACACGAAGCCCAGCAACCTGACGATTTTGCTTCAGAAACAACTGAGGCCTAATTTCATCAACCGTGAATATTGCTCCCTCAGCCACATAACGACCTGTCCCGAGGACACCGAAGGAATAACTCCCTACCCGCTGCTCCGTCTCCGTCACTCCGACGGTCGTTATGATCCTGCGCACCGAGCGATGAAGCGGGACCTCACCTCGACGTCAAATAGTCCAAGGCCAGGAAGCCGTGTCTTGCGAGTTGAAACTGCTATATATGATTCAATCTCTGTCGCTGGAACCGGTAGCTCATCATGTCGTCAATCACAAAGTCGGAAACCCAACCAACCCTTGAGAGCAAACAACACCCAACACCCGAGAAGCGACGCAGAGTGTTCAGTCTATCACGGAGGTCTTCGAGAAAGAGTTTCAGTATGGCGGCCAAGACCGTCGAAATCCCCGAGCCGCCCCGCGTGCCGCTCCTCGGCAATGTCACCGACATTGACATGGAGTACCCATTGGGATCGTTCCTCCACCTCGCTAACAAATATGGTGGGCAACCAATCCTGACTTGTACTTGACTAAGTAACGTTGCATTCCGCCTTGCTAACTCTCATTCAGGCCCAATTTACAGAGTAGACATTCTCGGGCAGAAGTTGGTCTGGGTTAACACGCACGCTCTGGTTAACGAAATTTGTGACGACAAGCGATTCAAGAAGAGTATAGAAGGCGACTTGGAGGTAGGTGTTGCCTCATATCTTGGATCGATGGTCATTTAACTCAGTTGTCTTAGATTCTCAGAGAAGCAGTCCACGATGGCTTGTTTACAGTAAGTAATCTCCCTGCAAACAGAGTTGACACGCAGACAGTCTCTAATACGGCCCCACATAGTCCAAAGGAGTGGAAGAAGAGAATTGGGGAGTCGCCCATCGAGTTCTGATGTCAGCTTTCGGTCCACTCTCTATCAGAGGAATGTTCGACGACATGCACGATATTGCTGCACAATTGGCTATGAAGTGGGCCCGACACGGGTCTTCAACGCCAATCCCAATCGGCGAAGACATGACGAGACTCACAATGGACACTGTGGCACTATGTTCCATGGGCTTCCGATTCAACTCGTACTACCGCGAAGAAACGCATCCTTTCATCACTGCCATGTACGCAGTGTTGAAGGAAGCTGGCGACAAGGGTCTTCGAGTCCTCCCTCAAGTGTTCTACAAGAAGCAGGACAAGAAGTTCAAGCAGAACATCAGCATGCTGCGCACTACAGCAAGAGAGGTTTTAGAAACCCGTCGTTCGGACCCGACCGGTGCGAACGGACGCAAAGATCTACTGACGGCTATGCTCAACACTACCGACCCTGTCACTGGCCGGAAGATGACTGATGATAGCATCATCGACAACTTGATCACTTTTCTCGTTGCCGGCCACGAGACCACTGCAGCGACATTCGCCTTCACCATGTATTGGATGATCAAGCGTCCGGAGGAGTATCGTAAGGTTCAACAAGAGGTGGACAGTGTCGTCGGAGACGGTCCCATTCGTCTGGAGCATGTGAGTAAGCTGAAGTATTTGTCTGCTGTGAGTCGTCATCGTCCTCCTTCCTAGTATCAGTACTAATCTCAACTCAGGTACTTCGAGAGACTCTCCGCTTCAGTGCTCCTATCCCGGGCTTCGGCAGAGAAGCAATGAAGGATGAGATCATCGGCGGCAAGTACCCCGTCAAAGCCGGTGAGATGATCGTTGCGAACCTGGCCAAATCCCACTTTGACCCGGCGGTCTATGGTGATGATGCCGACGAGTTCAAGCCCGAGAGGATGCTGGATGAGAACTTTGACCGTCTGATGAAGGAGTTCCCGAACTGTTGGGCCCCCTTTGGCACAGGCATGCGTGGTTGCATTGGCCGTGCATTCGCTTGGCAAGAGATGCTGCTCGCCCTGGCGGTTCTGTTCCAGAACTTCAACTTTGTCGCTCACAACCCCAACTACGATCTCAAAGTCGCCCAGACGCTTACCATTAAGCCGAAAGACTTTTACATCCGCGCCATTCTGAGAGAAGGTCTTACTCCTGCGCTTCTTGAAGCGCGGTTGGCGGGCTCTATCGTTGCGACAGGAGCCAGCGCGAAGGCTGCACCAAAGACCCAAGTCGAGAAGACCACATCTAAGAGCAACGGCACCTCGAAGGGCGGGAATCTGGCTGTGTTTTACGGTTCGAACTCGGGCACGTGCGAGTTCATGGCTCAACGACTTGCCAGTGACGCTCAATCGCACGGCTTTAGTGCCACAGTCGACTCTCTCGACACGGCCCGGGAGGCTCTTCCGACTGATCGTCCCGTGGTCATCGTCACATCTTCCTATGAAGGACAGCCACCGCACAACGCAGCCCTGTTTGTTGACTGGTTGACCAACCTGAAGGGCAAGGAGCTTGAGAACGTTTCATATGCCGTTTACGGTTGTGGTGAGTCTCTCCTACTAGTTAACACGCAAAGTCGTTCGCTGACAGTCTCTAGGACATGCCGATTGGGTGAAAACACATCAGCGCATTCCCAAGCTCGTCGACTCATCGCTAGCTGAGCGTGGTGCAACCCAGCTGGTTCCTCTCGAGACGACTGATGCCAAGGACCGCGACATGTTTTCCGACTTTGAGGCATGGGAAGACGACATGCTGTGGCCCGCCCTGGTGAAGCGCTTTGGTGGCCAGACTCAGGCAGATGACAGCAACCTCTCTGAGGCGGGCATTTCGGTCTCCTTCTCAACTCCCCGAACATCGACTCTTCGCCAGGATGTTAGAGACGCACTCGTCCTAGACTCCCGCCCCCTTGTCCAGGGAAACGTTGGTCCTGTCAAGAGGCATATGGAGATTCAGTTACCAACAAACATGCGCTACTCGGCAGGTGATTACATGGCTGTGCTCCCGCACAACCCAAAGGATACAGTCGCCAGAGTAATGCGCCGCTTCCATCTGACCTGGGACTCGCACGTCATCATTCAGGCTTCGGGCCCAACTACGCTGCCCATCAACAACAGCATTCCCGTCTCGGACGTTCTCAGCTCATACGTTGAGCTGTGTCAAACCGCAACCAAGAGGAACATCTCGGCGCTAGCGCAGCTGGCCAAGGATGACAAGGTTCGCAGCGAGCTTCAACACCTCGCTAGCGATAGCTACGACTCTGAAATCAAGACCAAGCGATTGTCTGTGCTTGATATCGCGGAGCGCTTTCCCGCGTTGACGATTCCCTTCAATCACTTTCTTCTCATGCTGCCGCCCATGCGGGTCCGTCAATAGTGAGTATACACAATTTGTCATCTTCTTTCAGGCCAGAATGCTAACCACAATGTACTCGAAGCTCGATATCATCGTCACCACTGGCAGACCCTGGCGTCGCCACGCTCACATATGGTGTCTTGGACGAGCCCGCACTTTCAGGTCAAGGCAGACACATCGGCGTAACTTCATCCTACCTCTCATCCTTGACGGCAGGCGATAAGGTGCAGATTGCTGTCCGCCCAGCACAAGGAGGCTTCAAGCTGCCCCCAAACATGGACAAGACGCCCCTCCTCTGTGTCGCTGCCGGGACTGGTCTGGCACCCTTCCGTGCTTTCTTTCAGGAGCGTGCAATCCTCATTGGCAATGGACTGCCCTTAGCGCCCGCTATTCTCTTCTTCGGGTGCCGCGACCCGGCCGCGGATGACTTGTATCGCGAAGAGTTTGACAGATGGGAGGCTGCAGGAGTACTCACGGTCTACCGGGCATACAGCCGCAAGCCCGAGGCCTCGGACGGGTGCAAGTATGTTCAGCACCGCATCTGGAAGGAGAGGGAGATGCTCTACAGCCTTTGGGATCAAGGTGCTCGAGTTTATGTCTGCGGCTCTAATCACGTCGCTGAGGGCGTGAGGGGTGTTGTGCTGAAGGCTGCGCATGAGAAGAGTGAGAAGGACGACGGAAAGCCTATGACTGAGGAGGAGGCGGAGGAGTGGTTCAATAACATCCGCAACGAGCGGTATGCTACTGATGTCTTTGACTGAGCAAACTTTCCCAGTTACTTTTCATAGCTATTCGGAGTTTAGGACAGTATAGACAAAATGGTTACGAATTATCTCCTATCTTCAACCTCAAGTTCCTCCGTCCCATGCCTGCCGAGTCCCCGCTTACTCCAATACTTCATCGCTGTGACAGGCAGCCGTCCCCACCATCCCGATTCCTTTCTGATCCTTCGCATTCGGATTTCCAACTACATCCGGAAACACGTCACGGCGCATGGACCGATTGCATATCCTTCATTAGCCGAGTTGATAGCAGCCTTCACAGGAGCTGACCGTGTGACTCAAACATGTTGCTTTTTCACAAACAGTCACCACTAAAGCCGCGGGAAACGTTCGTGGTGACACGATCCAGGTCATATGTCCTAAATGAGCATTCTAATGCATCTTATTCCACTACGCATTACAATCCAGCAAAGCCAGCTAGACACGCAAGCACTGCACAAGCTCATGTGTCCGGCCTGCATAGCCAAACTCAATCGCACGTGGCAGGATCACGACCCAGTCAGCCAAGCGTCGCCGTTCCCGCGCATCTCCGACTGGCGTGGTTCGTTCCTGGCCTGAGGTCGGCGGGCACGGATGAGTACGCCTGAGCGCAGAAAGACGGAAAACTTTGCTTTTCAGTCGTCACCGATTGATTGTGATGCCGTAATGCCGCTCGGACAGACTTCGTCACAGCGGCCCGCGGTCATTTGAAACATGGGACATCTGGTCGTCCGAAGTTGCCGCGACTCTGGTTGTTATGGTTCCTGCACGCGGGGTCCAGCACGAGTGGCTGAGCTGATGGAAGAAGTGTGCGTATGCCGAATGATATAATTCCCGCGTTCCCGGCCTGGTTGCCAACATAGATTTGAAACTTCCTTTCCTCAAGTATCAGGCGTTCCCCGGTATTTGTATAGCTGCCTCGTCCGAACGGTCCTCCGAAATTGCCATCGGTCTTTGATGCCACCACCCCAAGCTAGCATCTGACGTCTCATCGAGCTGCGAAAATGCCGGGATTGAGCTTCGACAAGGAATTCTGGAAGGCCGCTGGCCCGGTGCTTGCCATCAGACCTCCAGGGCAAGCTAGAACAGCTCTCCAGCTGCGCGCGAGAACCAACGTAGGCTTGGCGTCGTTGTTGAAGGGACCGATCCCCGAGGAGATTGTCGAGACGCAGCACCAGATCACCTCGTTCGATGGAGAGCAGATTGTTGTGTACCAGTTTGCGCACAAGGATGTGGACTCGACAGTCAAGCACCCAGCTTTCATCTATGTTCACGGCGGCGGCCTCGTAGCTGGCGACATCGATCCGTACAGTCGCCTCCTTGCTGCGACGTGTGCCCTCGAGACCGGTGTTCAGATGTTTGCGGTCGAGTACCGCCTAGCGCCCGAGTTTCCGCACCCCACTCCCGCGGAAGATTGCTACGCGACCTTGAAGTGGCTCAGTGAGAGCAGTGAGAAGCTCAACATCGACTCGAAGAGGCTGGGATTCTATGCGCTCAGCGCTGGTGGTGGACTCGCGGCGGGAGCGGCTCTGATGGCGCGCGACCGAGGCCTATCGCCTCCTCTTGCGAAACAGATGCTCATATATCCGATGTTGGACGATAGGACGAAAGTCGAGAAGGACAACGAGCTGTGTCAATTTCTTACGTGGACGAACCTGCAGAATCAACTTGGGTGGAATGCGTACCTGGGAGGGAAGGCAGGGGAGGCGGATGTGCCAGAATACGCTGCTGCCGCGAGGGCAACGAACCTAGAAGGCCTTCCAAACACATACATCGACGTCGGGGGGCTGGATTTGTTCTGCGCAGAGTCAGTGACGTACGCGAGCAGACTTGTGTCAGCAAACGTTCAGGTGGAGTTGCACATCTACCCGGGGCTGCCGCACATCTTTGATCTTTACGCTTCGAAGATTGAGCTCGCACAGCTAGCGAAGGAGAATAGAATAAAGGCAGCAAAAACTTTGTAATGAGGATCGATGGTGTCAGCAATGCGGGGCACATCGTCAACGTGTTGCCGGAGTCTAGAGTTAACAAAGCAGAATGATAGTACCGCTAGATTAATTCACACAATGCACAGTCACATGTTGCAGTCATTTCGCTCTACAATGACATAGAATCATACCCACAATCAAGTGGTGAGAACATATGGTATCATTGCAATAGCCGTGAGGTTAGTTTCATGTTGTTGCGAATTGTGGTCAGTCCAGCAACCTCTCACTAGCTAGGTTGTTGCAAGCTAGTTCAAAGCACGACAGACATTTTCACGTTGTATCCTCAAAGTATTCTAGGTTGGTATTATACATCTATAGCTGAATTAGGTACACTGGCTAAGGGTGAGAGTGTGGTGACGTCTTAGTGCCCCCTTACGGCCTAGACAACGAGAATATCCCATCAAGTGGTGCTGAACGACGCCAGTACATAGGTATGTGGGCTAGCAGCAAGTCGTCTGTTATTCCGAGAGATCGACAGTTTATTTAGACTACTAGGTAGTTAAAAAATTCAGTGAGAGACTATTTGGAGAAATTGTTGGTATAATATGTAGTGGCGTCATTCAGCACTCGATGGGATAGAGGCTCTCTCGCTATACTACCATTAAACCGAACCCTAACGATTTCAGGCTTATTAGCTGTTTGACTGCTAAAGGTAACTAGTAAGGTTGACGCAACAACACTGGTGATTTCCAGGTTGTACTAGTTAAATAACCTAAGTTCAGCGCTCCCTATAAAGCAATTAAACTTACTAAATTTAATTAATTAATTAATTAATTTTGAAGCTATTACTAGTTAATTAAGTTAATTATAACCTTTAAACTTAATTAATTACTTTAACTTTTTTAATAGGGATTATAATATAGATTAAATAAATATTCTACTACTAAATATCTCTACTTTTCTTTATCTATTCTCTATTACTTTCTACTTCTAATAGACCCCCCCTTAATAAAGTATAAATTACTTCTTTTTATTTATTTAGTTTCTCTTTTTTTTTCTCTAATATAATAATTAATATAATTATTTTAGTAAATATTTATAATATTCTTTAGAATTAATAGGAGTAATAGCTAAATTTTTTAAAAAAGTTAAAAACTAGTTTTTAAGATCTTTTAGAGATTTATATTAAAATTATTATTTTACTATTATTATTTTCTATTTCTATTATTTATTAGTATTTATTAAATATAAAGGTATTATTAAGTTTATTTTTTTTCTTTTTTATTTACTCTATACTAAATATCTACTATATTAGTAGTTCTCTATTTAACTTTTATTTTTCTTTTAAATACTTTTAGTTAACTCTTAAAATATAGATTTATTATATTATAGTTTAAGTAAAACTAAAACTACTTTTTATTTAATTACTTTTTATTTAAAAACTTCTTTAGAGTTATAATAAATAATAAAGTATATATATAAGAATTAAATCTTTAGAAAAAGAGTATAAAAGAGAGAATAAACTAAATAAAAAGCTATAAATAGTATTTTATTCTCTATTAATTAAATAGCTAACTAAAAATAAGTTATTAAGTTTATTATTATTATAATTTCAAAAATAAGTATATTATTCTTAATATTAAAGTTATTTCTTTTACTTTTAAGTATTTTAAAAAGAACTATCTTAGAGAGATATAAATAGGATCTATTAACTTAGAAGGTTTTAAGTAATTTAAAGATATTTTATATAAAAGATATTATTTTAACTTTATTAATTTAATAAAAAGCTATATAAAAAGTATTTAGAAAGCTACTATATATTTAATTATAGATATTAACTTTCTTTTTACTATCTATATTAGAGGCTTTATAGCCTTATAAGTAGATTAAGCGAAGTGTCTAAAGGTAGGGGTATAGTTAGTATTATAAAGAAGTTTAGATTGCTAAAGTATATATAGTAGCCTGTCTAAATACTATATAGCCCTATAGGGCCTAATTAATCCTTATAGATCATACCTTCTAGCACTTATTATATCCCTTAGTATACTAAAAAATTAATATTATCCTTAATATCTTATAAAGTAAGTAATTAACCCTCTTTTATTTTAAATTAAATAACTTCTTTTTATAAATCTTCTAATCTATCTTATTTTAAAGTAAATAACTATCCTTTATAAATATAAATATCTTAATTTATAATAAGTAATAAAAAAGAAACCTTAAGTACTTCTATTTCTTTATACTTTCTTTAAATTATCTACTAACTACTATAATTATCTATCTATATAAAACTTCTTTATAACTAAAATACTAAATATAAACTTATTTCTTTTATATATAGATACTATAATTATATAATTATATAATTATGAAATTATAGTTTAAATTACTTAAATTATTTAAATTTCTACTTTAAATATCTAAGTTCCTATCTAATATATTAATATTATATCTATTAGCTTAGATTAATTTATAATATACTACTAAGTTTAAAAAGTAACTATCTTAATACTAGTTAATAGTAGTTCTTTAAAATATTTATCTATAATATATATATAGTTTACTTAAATTATAAGTTTAGTTAATCTTATCTTATATATTATATATTATTTTATAAAGAATATAAGCTATAGCTTATCTATCTAAGTTTTAGTTATTATAGTAGTAAGAGGGTATTAAACCTTTTACTAAAGCTTACTATATATTAAAGAAATATAAGTAGGAAGTATATTAAATAGCTAGGACTATATATACTATTACTAATTAGTAGAAATAGCTAATTCTCTCTTAATATCTATAAATATATTTAAGCTATTTTATTACTTCTTTATACTTACTATAGAATAAGTATAAAATATATATAATTAGCTGAATTAGGCGATTTAGTTATAGTTACTAATCTACTTTATATCTACTTCTTAAATAGGAAAATTAGCTATTTAGTATATTTCTTATTACTTTATTAGGATATTAATAAAATCACTAGTAATTAGCTGAATTAAAAATAAATATTATAAGTTCTTATTATAGTCTATATAGTATAGTAATCTTATCTATTTAGTATTACTTATTTTACTTATAATTAAGGTATTAGTATAGTAGAAAGCCTCTTTAGTATTTAGTAGTATATAATATTAGATATATAGAATAATATTTATTAAAGTAGTTAATCTATATATTAAGATCTTTATAATAGTTATTATTATAGTAATAAGTATTAATCTCCCTTATTAGCTAATTATCTAAATTATTTTATAGATAGAGGACTTATTTAGTAAGTAATTTAATTATTTTATAGTTATAATACCTTACTAGCTAAGCTCTTATTAGTATAACTATTTTTAGTAAGCTAAACTATAAATTTAAGTAATTTACTAATATTATAAAGTAAGCTTTATATTCTCTTACTACCTCTTTTCTCTATTTCTCTATTAAATAGGCTAACTTTATATTAATCTATATAAATATTTATCTGTTTTATAAGTGCTTATTAAAATATATAGCAACTAAGTTTTTATAAATATATAGGTTAATAGGCTGCTCTATTTACTAAGCCTCTATAATATAAGCATTTAAGTATACTAAGAGGTTTTACTCTAAAATACTCTCTTTATAGTATATATACTTAATTTTATAAAATAGACTAACTTTAATAACTTAGTTAACTTTAATAATATACTTAACTTTAATAATATACTTAATTTCCTTTTTATAAAGTATAAATATATATTTACGCTATAAGAGCTAGTAGATATATATAATTTATAGGATATATTATATTCTCTCTTTAATTTATACCTCTAAACTATAAATAGGCGCTATAGGGAAACTAAGCTAAATATTAGCTACTTATAAGTTATAGTTAATAAGGTTATTTTTATATTAAATCCTCTAATATAAGTAAGCTACTTTAGGCGTATATAATATCTTATTATAAGATAAGTAAACTATTTATTATTAGTAAGCTTTCTAACTAATATATTATAGTATAGTTACTATATTTAGTAGGTTTACTATTAGTATATTAGAAGACTAATTATATACTTTAATTATATATATATAAAGTTAAAACTATATATTAGTATTAGTATTACCTTATAAGTATTAGTAGAAAAGCAGCTAGATTTAGTGATTTAGGATTAATAGTTAGTTTTACTTATTATAACTAATATAGTTATTATAAAAGAAGTAGATAAGCTTTATTATTCTATTAGGATTTACTTAAAGTAGCGCTTTAAAGTTTTAGATATTAACGTTAAAGTGAAGTTACTAAGTATATCTCTCTTAGTGTTAAATAAGAATACCTCCTAAATAGCTTAAAGCTTATATATCTTTAAATTATATAATTTAGGTATATAGATATAGGTATAAATTATTTAGTTTATTTTAGATAAGTTCCTCCTTACTTTAAATTAGCTAGCTTAGTTATAATTTAGCTAATAGCTTTTAGACTTCTTTAGTAGTAGCTAGTAAGACTATACTAAAGCTATATAGCTTCTCTACTATTTAGTATAAATATTAAGTTTATAAGGTATTAACTATAAATTTATATAAAGTATTATAGATAACTAAATCTACTATATATTACTTTATATATTTTCTAAATATTATACTATAATCTATAATAACTATAATCTTAATTTAGATAGGTATAGCTATTTACTTAATTTATATTATAATATACTTTATATAGTTCTTAAGTTAGACTTACTATATAGCTTTATTAAAGAAACTATAGCTATTTATAAAGATTAGTAAATCGCTAGGGTTAATATTATAGGGAATAAATATTAAGCGATATATCTTTTTAGCTAAGTTATTAGTGAGGGTAATTAATATAGTAATATATAAAATAGATATATAGTGAAAATATTTTATATTAGTACTATATATAGGTATATAAGCGTAATAGTAAGTTATAAACTACTTAAAATATAATTACTAAAGAGATATAAAAAGTAAGTACTTAAAGTTAATAGTTTTATTAATTTATATAAACTATTTTAAAAGTATAAAGATACTCTTTTTAATAGTCTATTAGAGATATTTAATAGTAAAAGTATAAGTAGAGTAAGTTATAAAGTAAATAAATTATAGATTTTTTAGCTACTTATATAAGATAACTTATATATTTAACTAAAATAGAAAATAGGATCTTTATTCCTTCCTACTTATTATTAAGTAAGTATTTTTAATTATTTAGTTTAAGGAGTTTATAGTATTTAGCTTTTTAGGCTTCTAATAGAATTAGAAGGTATACCTTTATATTTATAAGAAGCTTTTATAGTTATACTTATTATAATTCTTATAATATAGTATACTAACTCTTAAAGCTTAGTCTTTTTATTAAGATTAATAGAGCTTATTTTAGTTTTAAAGTAGTTATTAAATAATAATACTCTACTTATATAATTAGTTTAGCTTTTTTATATTTACTTATTAAGTTACTTATATTTTAAAGTAATAAGCTTTTTAGGTATTATTTATTATAAATACTCTCTTATCCTTTCTAATAGATTAAATATTCTAAATCTAGCTTTCTTCTATATTATATAGTCTGCTTTTTTAGTAATACTTAGATCTTATAAAACTACTATTCCTTAAAGTCTCTCTTAACTTAAACTAAACCTAAGTGTAGTTTACTATATTAGAAAGGATTAAGCTTTTTAGGTATAAGTATTAGCTATACTACTAATATTATAAGATAGACTTATTATACTCTTAGGAAATTTAGTTTATAAGCTAATAGCTCTTACTTCTTTATAACTTTAAATAGCTTAGTTTACTATATAGAGAATTTATATAGTAGCTTTTTAAGTAAATAGTAACTTTTATAGAGTTATAAATATACTTTATTACTTATTTAGAACTTATATAGCTAGTATATTTAATTATATCTTATTTTTATAGCTTTATTTATTATTATAGTGAGGTGTTAAGCCTCTTATATATATAAATTATATAATATATCTAGCGCTTTTAGTATTAATATTATTTTTAGAGTATTTATAATTACTTTAAGTATTATTATTAGTTTAAATTCTATAGTAAGCTTATTTAGTAATCTACTTAAAGTAGCTATATATATTTAGTTTATTATATATTATAATCTAAATAATACCTCTACTTATAGTATATTTAATATAAAATAATAATACTTTAGTATAATTTCTACTTTTTAGTTCTTTTTTTTAGATAATCTATTTATTTATAGGTAGTAAGCTATAACTATAGCTAATTTAATATTTAGTACCTCTATTATGCTTTACTATATATTTAAAATAAACTTTTAATTATAGTTTAAAATTATATATATTAGAAGTCTTTAGTTATATAGCTATAATATATATAATAGCAAACTGCTCTAATTAGCTACTATATATATATTATAGCTTAGAATAAGAATTATCTTTTTAGAGAATTTATAGGATACTATTAATAATATATTAAATTCCTTAACTACTCTAGATATAATTCTCTAAAATAAACCTTCTACTAGATTTAATAATAATTTTATAATAAAATCTATTATAATTATTATAAATAGTTATAATAGTAACTTAATAAGTATTAACTTATTTAATTATTTTGCTTAACTTATAGTGTAGTCTAAATAAATAAGGTATTATTTCTAATAGGTTTTTACTTAATATAACTTATTATATATATTAAAACTATTAAGGGTATATATTATTTACTATAATCTATAGTAATAGTTATTATTATAAACTATTTTATATATTATTTTAATTAGATTATTAGGGATAATAAGCTGTTATCTACTATTTATTCTAATATAGTATAGTAATTTATCTTTTACTATTATCTATAATCTAATTAGTTATTTTATTAATATCTAAGTATCTTTTATATTATCTTATACTATAAGCTTTAGTAAGTAATATTTTTACTTTATTACTAATCTTTACTTAAGTTTCTCTAATTTATTAAATATCTATTTATACTTTTCCTCTTTTTAATAGCTATTTTAAATCTACTATTAGAGATTATTAAATATCTTAAAGTCTATAAAGCTAGGTTTATTTTAGAAAGCTAAAGCTATTTAGTAAGCTTCTAAATTAGCTAATTTATTTAGCTGTTTTAGCGTAAATTTACTTTACTTCTATATATTATCTAATTTGCTTAAATTATGCTCCTTTTTATTAATTCTCTTTTAAACTATTTTGCTACTTTTAGTTTTTATATTAGCTATTATTAGCTTTTCTAACTCTTTATCCTTAATTATTAGTAATCTAAATAAGACGTCTAAAACTATATTAATCCTCTTAGGGATATACTTAACCTATAAATTAAATTAGCTAAAATAGTTAGATAATTCTATTAGCTTTAGGTTTAATTTAGCTATATTAACTAACTTTAGAGATATGTTTTTAATAATACCTTTAATAGCGCTATAATCTATAAGAACTATAATTAATATATAGGATAATTAAAGCTAAATATAAAGTTTCTAATATACTTAGATAAGATATAATACCTCTAATTTAGTAGCTCTATAATATTACTCTATTAATAATAGCTTTTTTAAGATAAATATAATTAGCTGAATTACTAATACTAAAATATACTTTTTATCTTATAGTATTACTAAATAAAAAAAAAATATTCTTATTCCTTTCTTATTAGTATCTATATTTAGAAATACTAATTTATCTAAATTATAATAATAAAGCTATATTTTATTTATAAGCTAATTAATAAAGATCTAAAAAGCTTAACGCTCTACTATTATTAGAATAAATCTTATCTTTTTAGCTTATACTAATTATATACTTTTAGATAGCTTTTTCTTAGCTAGTAATATATCCTTATTTTAGCTGAATTATAAAAGCTATATTTTTTAATAGTTTAGTAGCTTAGACTTTTAAGTATAAAAAGGAATAAAGTTCTAAAAGAAACTAACTTTACTTAAGAATATTTCTAAATTAGATAAATTCTTAAGATATTTAAAGGTAGATAACACCTTTATATAATCCTATATAATATATATATTAATATATAACATCTTATATAATAATAATAATACTTATAATAATATTTACTTACTTAAATATTCTATATAAAATAAACTAATAGACTTTAAGGTATA